>JAXIVJ010002556.1:67500-105000 GCA_036785665.1 Chirona hameri
CGCTGGCTTTGTCTGGCACTGTGTGCGCTCGAAATGAGCGGTGAATATTCGTTTGTCTCGCTCTGACGTCTGTGGATGCTCTGACGTCTGTGGATGCTCTGACGTCTGTGGATGCTCTGGCGTCTGTGGAGTTGTCCGTTATTGCGGTATAATGCTCGGCGGTGTGGAGTTGTGTTTACCGTTGTTTAAATCAAGGGCGGTGAAGCCGTCAGAAGTGGACGAGGTGTGAAGTATTGATTTGGCTAGTTGCATCACACGTGACGCATTATTGTGACGTGACGCACTGTGCGCGAGTGTGGGGTATGGTTAAATCGAACACAGTCCATGTATGTCTACGTGCACGCAACGACGCAACGACGCAACTTTGTAATTGAATGTTGACTGTTGCGAACTGTCGTGGAATTTGCTCGCATTTGCAGCCGTGAGCAGAACCAGCGCTGTAAAGAACAGCCGCTGCCTTGTTCTCACTGTGTGTGTGTCGTGTTCTCCGGCAGCTGGAGGAGCAGAACCAGTACCTTCGTGAGCAGAACCAGCGCTGTAACGAGCAGGTGCAGCTTCTGCGCAACCGGCTCACCCAGCTCAATGAGTTCAAGGTCAAACAGCGAGCCAGCACCGAGGTGAGGAGTGAGCGGCCTTCATGTCTGTGTGTTGTGTAGTTTGTAAGCATTTCTGGCTGTTTGGATTATGGGATGATTCTGCTGCGGCTGGTCTTTGTCCCCCGAGTGATGTGTTGCTAGTTTCGGACAGAACATTAGTGACGTCACCGGAACCCACTGTGACGTCACGGTGACGTGTTGTGGCGCCGCTCGCCGTCCAAAACAGTAGTTGACTGCCGTGGCCTAATTTGATTTGCTGTGAAAATTGCAGCGTAGTCCATTTAATTATTGTCCCGCCATTGTGGCTGTGGTCACTTTGATTTGGCTGTATTGAATTAGCTCGCATTAGTTGGCGCAGTTGCACTGGGTGCGTAGCTGTCGTTTGGCTAAATGCGCTGGCTACGCTGCCTTGGTGCACTACTTAGTCATTGTCGGAGTTAACGCCGTCCCGTACCGACTGCCAGTGGAGCTGCACTTCCGATTCTGACCGGCTGACTGGAATTAGTTTACTTTTGCTGGTCGTATTGGCAGTGGCAGGATGCCGCGATGGTGCGAGGGCGCTGATGGTTTAGAGGGCGATGATGGTTTAGAGGGCGATGATGGTTTAGAGCGCGCTGATGGTTTAGATGGTGATGATGGTTTAGAGGGCGATGATGGTTTAGAGGGCGATGATTATTATACTGAGCCTATTGCCAGTGGAGTTGTCGCCCAGTCCCATACCCCCCACTGCCTCTACGCCCTCTGCCTGCCGCCCACACTCTCCCCACACTCCTACCTAACCCCGCCCACACTCTCCCCACACTCCTACCTAACCCCGCCCACACTCTCCCCACACTCCTACCTAACCCCGCCCACACTCTCCCCACACTCCTACCTAACCCTACCGCCGCCGACCACACTCTCCCCACACTCCTACCTAACCCTACCGCCTGCCGCCCACACTCTCCCCACACTCCTACCTAACCCCACCCACACTCTCCACACACTCCTACCTAACCCCGCCCACACTCTCCCCACACTCCTACCTAACCCTACCGCCTGCCGCCCACACTCCCCACACTCCTACCTAACCCCGCCCACACTCTCCCCACACTCCTACCTAACCCCACCCACACTCTCCACACACTCCTACCTAACCCTACCCACACTCTCCCCACACTCCTACCTAACCCCACCCACACTCTCCACACACTCCTACCTAACCCCGCCCACACTCTCCCCACACTCCTACCTAACCCTACCGCCTGCCGCCCACACTCCCCACACTCCTCCTAACCCCGCCCACACTCTCCCCACACTCCTACCTAACCCCACCCACACTCTCCCCACACTCCTACCTAACCCTACCGCCTGCCGCCCACACTCTCCCCACACTCCTACCTAACCCCACCCACACTCTCCATACACTCCTACCTAACCCCGCACACACTCTCCCCACACTCCTACCTAACCCTACCGCCTGCCGCCCACACTCTCCCCACACTCCTACCTAACCCCGCCCACACTCTCCCCACACTCCTACCTAACCCCACCCACACTCTCCCCACACTCCTACCTAACCCTACCCACACTCTCCCCACACTCCTACCTAACCCCGCCCACACTCTCCCCACACTCCTACCTAACCCCGCCCACACTCTCCCCACACTCCTACCTAACCCCGCCCACACTCTCCCACACTCCTACCTAACCCCGCCCACACTCTCCCCACACTCCTACCTAACCCCGCCCACACTCTCCCCACACTCCTACCTAACCCCGCCCACACTCTCCCCACACTCCTACCTAACCCCGCCCACACTCTCCCCACACTCCTACCTAACCCTACCGCCTGCCGCCCACACTCTTCCCACACTCCTACCTAACCCTACCGCCTGCCGCCTACACTCTCCCCACACTCCTACCTAACCCTACCGCCGCCGACCCTACTTCGCCGTCACTGCTGCCGGCGCGCTGCGGCGATGAGCGGCGCCGCTGCGGCAGACGCGGCGCTCGGCTCGGCCGGCTTTTCATTCAGCGGCTGGCGTGCGCCGAATATTGCCGCGGTGATTTAGAGGACGGCGTCGCTGAGCCTGGACCTGGACCGGAGCGGACCGGAGCGGGGCCGATCCATGGCACGGATGGTGGCACTGGTGGACTGGTGGGCGGTGTACTGTCTGTGTGACCGGCACTGGTGCACTGGTGGGCGGTGTACTGTATACTATATACTGTGTGCACTGGCGGTGTACTGGTGTACGATCGACCGCCGGCCCCCTGGCCGGCCCGGCGGCCTCTCATCCCATTACTTTTAGGCCTGCCGGACAGTGGGACACGGCTGGGGCGACCGGGCGGGGTCCCGTGGGAGTGGGGTCACAAGCAAGCCGACCCACACCCGACACACATACACTGCCCGACACACCGACACACACACACACACACACACACACACACACACACACACACACACACACACACACACACACACACACACACACACACACACACACACACACACACACACACACACACACACACACACACACACACACACACACACACACACACACACACACACACACACACACACACACACACACACACACACACACACACACACACACACACACACACACACACACACACACACACACACACACACACACACACACACACACACACACACACACACACACACACACACACACACACACACACACACACACACACACACACACACACACACACACACACACACACACACACACACACACACACACACACACACACACACACACACACACACACACACACACACACACACACACACACACACACACACACACACACACACACACACACGCACACGCACACGCACACGCACACGCACACGCACACGCACACGCACACGCACGCACGCACACACACACACACACACACACACACACACACACACACACACACACACACACACACACACACACACACACACACACACACACGCACTCGCGCGCGCGCTGCCCCATACACATCACACAGCCCTCCAGTGACTGGCAACAGGGCGGATGTGTGGACTGCGATTCTAACGTGGACGGCCGATTCTGAGTATCTGGTCTGCGACAGTCGAATTGGCCGGGTGAGGGCTGGCCTAGCTGGCATAGTTCTTGAGACGTCCCTGACGTGGTTGGAGAACCGGGAAGTATTGGAAATGGAGATTCATTTGGCCAGACAACAGAACCGTGCTGTGTGTTCAGCTGTTTGATCTCCCTGTTCCGGCTAACCCCGTACCCCCGTACCTCGGCAGGACTGGTCACTCTGTCTAACTCCGATCGCTCCCTCTCGACAGGACTCGTCTCGTGGCAGCTACGAAGGCGACCGTCCAGGCAGCGACGAGAGTCTTCCCCCTGAGCTACCAGCGCGGCGGGTGCCCCCTCTGGACCCGCACGCGCTCTACGCCGAGGTGGACCGCTCGCGGAAGGGACGCGCCGCGCCGCCGCCGGCCGGCCCGCCGCGTCTCACCGTCGAGCGCAAACGGTACGCGGCGAGCGACGGCGGCGGCGTGCGCGCCTCGCGCGACTCCAGGGTCGACTCGGGGTCGGTGGACCTCGAAACGCCACACGACCTGTCGCCCAACACGCCGCCGGAGGTGGCGCCGGTGCCGCCGCCGCGCGGCCGGCCGCCAGCCGCCGCCGCCGCCGAGGATGAGATGCACGACTACAGTGAGATCTACACGCCCAGTGCAGATGGCTACCGCTGGCTCAGGGAGGAGGGGGCAGGCGGAGACAGCAAGCCGCCCACGCCGCCCCTCCATAGGTTCCCTTCCTGGGAGGCGAAAATATATCAGGTGAGCGTAACGTAAGGTGTGGAGTGGGAGGATTAACAGGTTACCGGGGAAAGGCTGATGGGTTACCTGGATAGCTCCGACGTGTGTAAGATTGTTTAACTGCCATAGTTCACCGGAATGGTTTCCGTGGGAGGTATTTCCGGCTGGTACTTCTTAGTAATCGCCGCTGAGTTAAAGGTGAACCATTGAGCTGTGCCTAGAGCGTGTCTATCTCCGTATTCTCTCGGTAACTGAGCCGAGTAGGCAGTGTTTGTGATTGGTCACCGTATGACGCTGCGTCCGTCGTGTTACACATCTCCCGTGACTCCCTGTAGACCACGTCACACGTACACCCCCTCCCTACCCCTCCCTACCCCTCCCTACCCCTCCCTACCCCTCCCTACCCCTCCCTACCCCTCCCTACCCCTCCCCGTCACCGGATGTCACCCCCTCCCCCCCACGTGACGCAGACCGGAGTCACACTGACCCCCTCCCTACCCTTCCCCGTCACCGGCTGTCGCCCCCTCCCCTCCACGTGTCGCAGACCGGAGTCACACTGACCCCCTCCCTACCCTTCCCCGTCACCGGCTGTCGCCCCCTCCCCTCCACGTGTCGCAGACCGGAGTCACACTGACCCCCTCCCTACCCCTCCCCGTCACCGGCTGTCACCCCTCCCCTCCACGTGTCGCAGACCGGAGTCACACTGACCCCCTCTCGCTTCTCTCAGTCACTAGGTGGCACAGAAGGGCACCACACTGGCCCATTGGCCCCTCCCTGTCCCCTTCCCGTCACCAGCTGACCTCCTCCCCCACCCCTCCCTGTCGCCAGGTGGCGCAGAAGGGCACCACACTGGCCCATTGGCCCCTCCCTGTTCCCTTCCCGTCACCAGCTGACCTCCTCCCCCACCCCTCCCTGTCGCCAGGTGGCGCAGAAGGGCACCACACTGACCCATTGGCCCCTCCCTGTCCCCTTCCCGTCACCAGCTGACCTCCTCCCCCACCCCTCCCTGTCGCCAGGTGGCGCAGAAGGGCATCACACTGGCCCATTGGCCCCTCCCTGTCCCCTTCCCGTCACCAGCTGACCTCCTCCCCCACCCCTCCCTGTCGCCAGGTGGCACAAAAGGGCACCACACTGACCCATTGGCCCCTCCCTGTTCCCTTCCCGCCACCAGTTGACCTCCTCCCCCACCCCTCCCTGTCGCCAGGTGGCGCAGAAGGGCATTGCCTCGCCGGGGGCGCTGGGCGCCGCAACGAACGGCGCCGGCTCGCGGCTCTCCACCGTCTCCAACTACTCTGACGTCTCGGTGCCCGTCTACGCCACGGTCAAGGGCGTGAGTATCCCGTGTTTCAGCGGATACGTCACGATCAAGGGCGTGATGAGTATCCAGTGTTTCCGCGGACAGACAGACAGCAAACACAGAGTATATTACTTCACGCCGACAAAGGGAGGTGGCCGGTGGGTTTTATTTTTGAGATCGGAGTATAGGTGAGGTACAAAGCAGGAAACGGATTTCCAAGTAGAAATGAGCAGCTGGTTCAGATGTCGACAACCTTCCAGCGGCTCGGTTATCGTGGTTGTATTCTACTATAGTGACGTTCGGCCCTGATTCGAATAACCAGACAGTTCTAATGTATGCACCGGAACTCCGCTGCTCAGTATTCGTCTCAATCTCAGTCTCCATTTCCACACCGCCGAATAATGCCCCACTCTCTCGTCCGGCGGAATTCGGTGCTCCAGCGGCGCCTCGGTCTCTCCCGGCCCGGCTGGAGGAGGGACGTGAGATCGGCCGGTGTATTATTCAGTCTGCTCCGACTGTACCCAATGGTGGCCCGGTGCCCGTGGTGCCTTCACCGCCTGGTAACAGTGCGTCTTCTGTCGATATGGTGACCCCGGCTCTCCAGAGGGCAGTGTCATATGACAGAATCGATATCACTACAAAAGAGGTGATTTCACGGTGTTAGACACGCAGAATGGTATTATGGAAGGATTTCGTGGGTTGAGTGCTGAGTGAATTTCGATGGGTGTTGTTTTACCTACATAGTACGCTATAATTTGTTCGTAGAATTGCCGATTGTGCGTTTGTAGCGAGGGACGTTCGACCCACTCCGGTAGGCCAGCGGCGGCCGCGCGTCACTGCCGAGTGGTTGTCGCGCGTCACTGCCGAGTGGTTGTCGCGCGTCACTGCCGAGTGGTTGTCGCGCGTCACTGCCGAGTGGTTGTCGCGCGTCAATATTTTAGCGACCATGATTTATTTTCGCCGACACAGCACGCGTACAGAAGAAATCACTCGACACAAACGGCGCTGCTTACCGTGTCAGATTACATATTGTCCGCAATGAACCGGCGTGAGATAGTGCTGATTGCAATGCTTGATTGTAGTAAGTGTTTTGACACTATAGACCACGGGAAGCTTCTTTCGGTACTATCTTTATATGGTGTGGACACAACATGGTTCAGCAATTATCTTTCGGGTCATTTTCAACGCGTCCAGATACACAGTGAAGGCAAAACTGTGACATCTCAACTCGCGAGCAATCCTATCGGAATTTACCAAGGCACAGCCCTGGGGCCATTGCTTTTCAGCATTTTTTCGAATGACATGTACATGCACATTGACCCATCTGTCATGCTAGTTCAGTATGCTGATGATAGTCAGCTTGCTGTGTCTGGCAGGAAGGAGGAGCTGCCACAGCTGATCAGCCGACTCGAGGCCACCTTGGCCACCGTCAAGGAGTGGTTTTCTAGTCGCAAAATTAAGATAAATGCTGCAAAAACGCAGCTGATAACGTTTGGAACCCAGCAGCTTTTGAAAGGCGTTCCGTCCATCCAAATTCAATTTGATGGCGAAACAATTACGGAGACTTCGAAGGTCCGTAATCTCGGCCTGACAATGGACCGCCACATGTCATTCCGCCCCCATCTGGACCAAGTCACCGGATGTTGCACGGGAATCCTACTGGGACTGACGGCCGCCCGTCATTGGCTGCCCCGTGAGGTCATGGTCATGTTGGTGAACTCGTTGGTCATGTCTCGACTGCGATATTGTCTGGCGGTGTACGGAAACAGCTCATCGGAAACTCGTAACCGCATCCAGAAAATCATTAACTTTTCGGCTAGAACTGTCACAGGACTTTCCAGGCGCGAACACGTTAGTGACGTCATTCGTTCATTGAACTGGCTGCGCTCCACCTCACTTTACCAATATAGTACAATTACAGCATTTCGTTCAGTCATCTCATCCGGTGAGCCACTCTCGTTAGCAAAAAACATATGCACAAGCAGTCACAGCCACAACACGCGACGAGCGGGCCAATTCAAACCTGTACCGGTGAGAACCGAACTGGGTAAACGGATGTTTGCCTACTCAGCCCCGTCGCTTTACAACGCGCTGCCGGAGGCTGTGAGAGAGAAGGGCGGAGCGGGTTTTAAACGCGCCTTGAAGGAGCATATGTTCGATTGTGAGTGACGTCTGCCGCGATCGTATGCCATGTATGCATGTATGCGATTTTTAGAAACTTGTTTTTATGCTTCGTAGTGCATTTTTACCCTGTGCCATGTGCTTCATCTCACTATGTGTTTTTATATTGACGCGGTGCATGAAAAACCACGATGTGCATGTGGATCACTGAGAATATACATACATACATACATACATACTGCCGAGTGGTTGTCGCGCGTCACTGCCGAGTGGTTGTCGCGCGTCACTGCCGAGTGGTTGTCGCTCGTCACTGCCGAGTGGTTGTCGCTCGTCACTGCCGAGTGGTTGTCGCGCGTCACTGCCGAGTGGTTGTCGCGCGTCACTGCCGAGTGGTTGTCGCTCGTCACTGCCGAGTGGTTGTCGCTCGTCACTGCCGAGTGGTTGTCGCGCGTCACTGCCGGGCAGCTGTCAGTGACTGAGAGCGAGCGATGATAAGCTTGGTGCTGATCCGGGCTGGCGCAGTAGATAAGACCAGTTACAGAGTACGGCTCAATCCCGTCCACTGGTGATGGTGATGTCCATGTAGCGGAATGGCTTACATGTGTTGCGACATATCAAAAGCATGGCATGTGAATTCGTGTTGTGTGACATGTTCATGTTGATGTTGTGTGACATGTTCTGTAACATGTTCATGTTCATGTTGTGTGACATGTTCTGAAGCAGACCAGTGGCCCTGTTAATTTTCTATAGAACCCCATGGTATTTTTCTGCGCAGCGTGAATGTACACGCCTTTTAAAGTCCAGTTGTGCTGTTGCTTTGCTCACTGTCGTCGGCTGCAGAAGAGCAGACTCTGGTCTGTTGGGGCGCCAGCAAATAGCCCTCTTTATCTGCTTCGCCTCTCACTGGCGTCAGTGGTGGCCGAACTGGGGAGCGGTCACGGCTGCTGCTGGGTGGGCTGTGGTCGGCTGCGGACGGGGCTGGGCCGGCTGGGACGGGCTGTGGTCGGCTGAGGACGGGCTGGGCCGGCTGGGACGGGCTGTGGTCGGCTGCGGACGGGGCTGGGCCGGCTGGGACGGGCTGTGGTCGGCTGAGGACGGGGCTGGGCCGGCTGGGACGGGGCTGGGCCGGCTTCGGACGGGGCTGGGCCGCCTGGGACGGGCTGTGGTCGGCTGTGACGGGGCTGGGCCGGCTTCGGACGGGGCTGGGCCGGCTGGGACGGGGCTGGGCCGGCTGGGACGGGGCTGTGGTCGGCTGGGACGGGGCTGGGCCGGCTGTGGACGGGTAATATCCGTCGTCGGCTGACTGTAGTGGTGGGTGACGGCGGCGCCGAGCTGCCCAATATCGGCACTCCACCGCATGTCTGAGAAGAGCCGACCGCAGCCACCGACCGACGACCGCTACCACCGACCGACGACCGCTGCCACCGACCGACGACCACTGCCACCGACCGCTGCCACCGACCACTGCCGACCACTGCCAACGACCGCTGCCACCGACCGCTGCCACCAGCCGCTACCGACCACTGCCACCGACCACTGACACCGACCGCTGCCGACCGCTGCCACCGACCACTGCCCACCGCTGCCACCGACCGCTGCCACCGACCGCTGCCACCGACCACTGCTGACCACTGCCAACGACCGCTGCCACCGACCGCTGCCGACCACTGCCACCGACCACTGCCACCGACCGCTGCCGACCGCTGCCACCGACCACTGACACCGACCGACGACCACTGCCACCGACCGCTGCCACCGACCACTGCCCACCGCTGCCACCGACCGCTCCCACCGACCACTGCCACCGACCACTGTCACCGACCGACGACCGCTCCCACCGACCGCTGCCACCGACCGCTGCCGACCACTGCGAGTCTAGTCCGTGTGTGGGTGGATGACAGCGGGTGTTTGTGTGGGTACAGCACTGGCTGAAGTATACAGGGATCGGTGAGATCCGGTGGTGACCACTGCGTCTTCATTAGGCGCTCGGTAAACAATGAGTGAACAGCTGAATGTCGCAGTGGAGTACAGCAGGAGAGCAGGAGGAGGTGTTTGTAGGCGATGGCTGGTCAGTAGTGTGATGGTCGGACGCAGGAGTGTGATGCGGGGCGCGGGAGTGGGGCAACTGAGGGCGGTGATCTGGGGTAGTATCGCCTGCTGAGGAACTGAGTGGACTCAGCTCGGTGCTGTGTGATGTGCGGCGCTGTGACTCGGTGCTGTGCGGCGCTGTGACTCGGTGTGACTCGGTGTTGTGTGCTGTGCGGCGCTGTGACTCGGTGCTGTGTGTTGTGCGGCGCTGTGACTCGGTGTTGTGTGCTGTGCGGCGCTGTGACTCGGTGATGTGTGCTGTGCGGCGCTGTGACTCGGTGCTGTTTGCTGTACGGCGCTGTGACTCGGTGCTGACTCATTGTGTGATGTGCCGCGCTGTGACTCGGTGCTGTGCGGCGCTGTGACTCGGTGTTGTGTGCTGTGTGGCGCTGTGACCCGGTGATGTGTGCTGTGCGGCGCTGTGACTCGGTGCTGTGTGCTGTACGGCGCTGTGACTCGGTGCTGACTCATTGTGTGATGTGCGGCGCTGTGACTCGGTGTTGTGTGCTGTGCGGCGCTGTTACTCGGCGTTGTGTGCTGTGTGGCGCTGTGACTCGGTGTTGTGTGCTGTGCGGCGCTGTGACTCGGTGTTGTGTGATGTGCGGCGCTGTGACTCGGTGCTGTGTGCTGTGCGGCGCTGTTACTCGGTGTTGTGTGCTGTGTGGCCCTGTGACTCGGTGTTGTGTGCTGTGCGGCGCTGTGACTCGGTGATGTGTGCTGTGCGGCGCTGTGACTCGGTGATGTGTGCTGTGCGGCGCTGTGACTCGGTGCTGTGTGTTGTGCGGCGCTGTAACTCGGTGCTGTGTGCTGTGCGGCGCTGTGACTCGGTGATGTGTGTTGTGCGGCGCTGTGACTCGGTGCTGTGCGGCGCTGTGACTCGGTGTTGACTCATTATGTGATGTGCGGCGCTGTGACTCGGTGCTGTGTGCTGTGCGGCGCTGTGACTCGGTGCTGTGCGGCGTTGTGACTCGGTGGTGTGTGCTGTGCGGCGCTGTGACTCGGTGCTGTGCGGCGCTGTGACTCGGTGATGTGTGTTTTGCGGGGCTGTGACTCGGTGTTGTGTGCTGTGCGGCGCTGTGACTCGGTGATGTGCGGCGCTGTGACTCGGTGCTGTGCGGCCCTGTGACTCGGTGATGTGTGCTGGGCGGCGCTGTGACTCGGTGCTGTTTGATGTGCGGCGCTGTGACTCGGTGTTGTGTGCTGTGCGGCGCTGTGACTCGGTGGTGTGTGGTGTGCGGCGCTGTAATTCGGTGTTGTGTGTTGTGCGGCACTGTGACTTGGGCACTGTGACTTGGTGATGTGCGGCGCTGTGACTCGGTGGTGTGTGGTGTGCGGCGCTGTGACTCGGTGGTGTGTGGTGTGCGGCGCTGTGACTCGGTGTTGTGTGCTGTGCGACGCTGTAACTCGGTGTTGTGTGCTGTGCGGCGCTGTGACTCGGTGCTGACTCATTGTGTGATGTGCGGCGCTGTGACTCGGTGATGTGTGCTGTGCGGCCCTGTGACTCGGTGTTGTGTGCTGTGCGGCGCTGTGACTCGATGTTGTGTGCTGTGCGGCGCTGTGACTCGGTGTTGTGTGTTGTGCGGCGCTGTGACTCGGTGTTGTGTGCTGTGCGGCGCTGTGACTCGATGTTGTGTGCTGTGCGGCGCTGTGACTCGATGTTGTGTGCTGTGCGGCGCTGTGACTCGGTGCTGTGCGGCGCTGTGACTCGGTGCTGTGCGGCGCTGTGACTCGATGTTGTGTGCTGTCCGGCGCTGTGACTCGGTGCTGTCCGGCGCTGTGACTCGGTGCTGTGCGGCGCTGTGACTCGATGTTGTGTGCTGTGCGACGCTGTGACTCGGTGCTGTGCGGCGCTGTGACTCGGGGCTGTGCGGCGCTGTGACTCGGTGCTGTGTGCTGTGCGGCGCTGTGACTCGGTGATGTGTGCTGTGCGGCCCTGTGACTCGGTGCTGTGTGCTGGGCGGCGCTGTGACTCGGTGCTGTGCGGCGCTGTGACTCGGTGCTGTGCGGCGCTGTGACTCGGTGCTGTGTGCTGGGCGGCCCTGTGACTCGGTGTTGTGTGCTGTGCGGCGCTGTGACTCGATGTTGTGTGCTGTGCGGCGCTGTGACTCGGTGTTGTGTGTTGTGCGGCGCTGTGACTCGGTGTTGTGTGCTGTGCGGCGCTGTGACTCGATGTTGTGTGCTGTGCGGCGCTGTGACTCGATGTTGTGTGCTGTGCGGCGCTGTGACTCGGTGCTGTGCGGCGCTGTGACTCGGTGCTGTGCGGCGCTGTGACTCGATGTTGTGTGCTGTCCGGCGCTGTGACTCGGTGCTGTGCGGCGCTGTGACTCGATGTTGTGTGCTGTGCGACGCTGTGACTCGGTGCTGTGCGGCGCTGTGACTCGGTGCTGTGCGGCGCTGTGACTCGGGGCTGTGCGGCGCTGTGACTCGGTGCTGTGTGCTGTGCGGCGCTGTGACTCGGTGATGTGTGCTGTGCGGCCCTGTGACTCGGTGCTGTGTGCTGGGCGGCGCTGTGACTCGGTGCTGTGCGGCGCTGTGACTCGGTGCTGTGTGCTGTGCGGCGCTGTGACTCGGTGATGTGTGCTGTGCGGCGCTGTAACTCGGTGTTGTGTGATGTGCGGCGCTGTGACTCGGTGATGTGTGCTGTGCGGCCCTGTGACTCGGTGCTGTGTGCTGGGCGGCGCTGTGACTCGGTGTTGTGTGATGTGCGGCGCTGTGACTCGGTGTTGTGTGTTGTGCGGCGCTGTGACTCGGTGTTGTGTGCTGTGCGGCACTGTGACTTGGGCACTGTGACTTGGTGATGTGCGGCGCTGTGACTCAGTGTTGTGCGGCGCTGTGACTCGGTGGTGTGCGGCGCTGTGACTCGGTGCTGTGCGGCGCTGTGACTCGGTGGTGTGCGGCGCTGTGACTCGGTGATGTGTGCTGTGTGGCGCTGTGACTCGGTGCTGACTCATTGTGTGATGTGCGGCGCTGTGACTCGGTGTTGTGTGTTGTGCGGCGCTGTGACTCGGTGATGTGTGATGTGCGGCGCTGTGACTCGGTGATGTGTGCTGTGCGGCGATGTGACTCGGTGCTCAGTACACCGCACAGCACACAACACCGAGTCACAGCGCCGCACAACACACATCACCGAGTCACAGCGCCGCACAGCACACATCATCGAGTCACAGCGCCGCACAGCACACAGCACCGAGTCACAGCGCCGCACAGCACACAATACCGAGTCACAACGCCGCACATCACACAATGATTCAGCACCGAGTCACAGCGCCGCACAGCACACAACATCGAGTCACAACGCCGCACAGCACACAACACCGAGTCACAGCGCCGCACAGCACCGAGTCATAGCGCCGCACAGCACACACCACCGAGTCACAGCGCCGCGCAGCACACAACACCGAGTTACAGCGCCGCCCAGCACACATCACCGAGTCACAGCGCCGCACAGGCGCTGTGACTCGGTGCTGACTCATTGTGGCTACTGAAGCGGTGAAGCCACGCAGAAATTTGTAAGTTTGTCTGCGCATAAATGTGCCTGTTTGTCAGAAGAAAGGCAGAGTATTGCCATGGTGTTTGCGCCTGAATGCCGGAGATCCACGATGACTCCGGCATTCATAAACTCCACGATCACTTCCCACACAATTTCGAAAGCCTTTGAATGCATGCCCTAAGAAACAATTGGAGTGTATTTGCGTATCGAAAGCCATCGAACCATCAGCTAAAGAAATATTGATCGAACCTCCTATCTCTGGAAGCTTTCAATCGGCCAATATCGTCTGTGTTGTTTTCCGTAGCGTACATGCAAAGCATCTGGTACTCGTGTGGCAGGTCCTGGTCTGGTACTCGTGTGGCAGGTCCTGGTCGGGTACTCGTGTGGCAGGTCCTGGTCGGGTACTCGTGTGACAGGTCCTGGTCGGGTACTCGTGTGGCAGGTCCTGGTCGGGTACTCGTGTGGCAGGTCCTGGTCGGGTACTCGTGTGGCAGGTCCTGGTCGGGTACTCGTGTGGCAGGTCCTGGTCGGGTACTCGTGTGGCAGGTCCTGGTCGGGCACTCGTGTGGCAGGTCCTGGTCGGGTACTCGTGTGGCAGGTCCTGGTCGGGTACTCGTGTGGCAGGTCCTGGTCGGGTACTCGTGTGGCAGGTCCTGGTCGGGTACTCGTGTGGCAGGTCCTGGTCGGGTACTCGTGTGGCAGGTCCTGGTCAGGTACTCGTGTGGCAGGTCCTGGTCGGGTACTCGTGTGGCAGGTCCTGGTCGGGTACTCGTGTGGCAGGTCCTGGTTGGGTACTCGTGTGGCAGGTCCTGGTCGGGTACTCGTGTGGCAGGTCCTGGTCGCTGTTTTTTCGTCAGCTGGACGTGTGTGTGCTGTGTTCAGCGGGTCGTCGTGTTGACCAGTACTGTCTATCTGTATTACAGCGTGCCTGTATGTGTTAACCGTGACCGTGTTTCCCGTCCGTCTATCTATATTGCAGCGTGCCTGTATGCTAACCGTGACCGTGTGTCCCGTCCGTCTGTATATTACGGCGTGCCTGTATGTTAACCGTGACCGTGTGTCCCGTCCGTCTGTATATTACGACGTGCCTGTATGTTAACCGTGACCGTGTGTCCCGTCCGTCTGTATATTACGGCGTGCCTGTATGTTAACCGCGACCGTGTGTCCCGTCCGTCTGTATATTACGGCGTGCCTGTATGTTAACCGTGCCCGTGTGTCCCGTCCGTCTGTATATTACGGCGTGCCTGTATGTTAACCGTGACCGTGTGTCCCGTCCGTCTGTATATTACGGCGTGCCTGTATGTTAACCGTGACCGTGTGTCCCGTCCGTCTGTATATTACGGCGTGCCTGTATGTTAACCGCGACCGTGTGTCCCGTCCGTCTGTATATTACGGCGTGCCTGTATGTTAACCGTGACCGTGTGTCCCGTCCGTCTGTATATTACGGCGTGCCTGTATGTTAACCGTGACCGTGTGTCCCGTCCGTCTGTATATTACGGCGTGCCTGTATGTTAACCGTGACCGTGTGTCCCGTCCGTCTGTATATTACGGCGTGCCTGTATGTTAACCGTGACCGTGTGTCCCGTCAGTCTGTATATTACAGCGTGCCTGTATGTTAACCGTGACCGTGTGTCCCGTCCGTCTGTATATTACAGCGGCACTCTCGACTGACCTTGACCTTCTGTCTGGCTGGGCTGACCGTCACCGTCTGTCTGTATATTGCAGCGGCACCTCCGCGCTAATCGTGGCCGTGTGCCTGGCTGACCGTCTGTCTGCCCGTATATTACAGCGCGCCTCCCAGATCCGCTCCGTCCCATTCACGGGGGACAGCTCGGACAGCTCTGAAGGCGAGGAGGAGCCAGCCGGCGCCGTCCGAGGAGGACGCCACAGCCACACCGGGTCCTCGGACGACACCGTCAGCTCGCCATCGAAGTCCAAGTCCAGCCCGGCCAAGACGGTCAGCCCGTCCCGCAGCCCGCGCAGAGGTGAGGTCCAATCACAGCGCAGAGGTGCAGAGGTGGACCCAGTCACAGCGCAGAGGCGCAGAGGTGAGGTCCAGTCACAGCGCAGAGGTGAGGCCCAGTCACAGAGGGGAGGCCCAGTCACAGGGGTGAGGCCCAGTCACAGCGCAGAGGTGAAGCCCAGTCACAGAGGTGAGGCCTAGTCACAGAGGTGAGGCCCAGTCACAGCGCAGAGGTGAAGCCCAGTCACAGAGGTGAGGCCTAGTCACAGAGGTGAGGCCCAGTCACAGCGCAGAGGTGAGGCCCAGTCACAGGGGGGAGGCCCAGTCACAGCGCAGAGGTGAGGCCCAGTCACAGAGGTGAGGGCCAGTCACAGCGTAGAGGTGAGGCCCAGTCACAGCGCAGAGGTGAGGCCCAGTCACAGCGCAGAGGTGAGGCCTAGTCACAGAGGTGAGGCCCAGTCACAGCGCAGAGGTGAAGCCCAGTCACAGAGGTGAGGCCCAGTCACAGAGGTGAGGCCCAGTCACAGAGGTGAGGCCCAGTCACAGAGGTGAGGCCCAGTCACAGAGATGAGGCCCAGTCACAGCGCAGAGGCGGAGAGGTGAGGCCCAGTCACAGCGCAGAGGCGGAGAGGTGAGGCCCAGTCACAGAGGTGAGGCCCAGTCACAGAGGTGAGGCCCAGTCACAGAGGTGAGGCCCAGTCACAGAGGTGAGGCCCAGTCACAGAGGTGAGGCCCAGTACAGAGGTGAGGCCCAGTCACAGCGCCGTTGTGTTATGGTTGAGTTCTCAGATATTCACGCTCTGGTCGGATACCGGTATCTATAGCTACCATATCATCTATAGCATATTGGTATATTCAGCTACATTTTCTCTGCTCCTCTGCCATCAGCCATCAGCTATAGCATGATGAGATACCTGGATCGGCAACTCCCCGCCCGTGGCCGACCAACGACGGATAGGAAAGCGCCGCGGCTTAACGTTCATCAATTTAGTTTGACGTGCACATTCACGGTACCCGCGGTACTCACCGATCGTTTAATGAAGTTTGGCAGGCTATCAGAGCTCTTCTTCCCGGCTTAGGATAGGAACGACAGATAGGAAACCAGGTGGCCGGCGCGGTCGCCAACATCAAAGGCGCCGACGGAGAGTTGCCGATCCAGGTATTTCTCATCCATGGCTATAGTATGCCATGGCCTTCAGATTCGTTTGCCCTCCGATCTCTATACCGAGATGGATATAGATGTTTTGTTATACAGACATCTTCCTATAGGGATATTTTCGGATTCGGTTGTCCCCAGGGCCCAGGCCCAGGTAGTAATCCCAATATGAACGCAGCTGTCCGCCTGCCCTAAATCCCAGTATTCCGGGTACAATTTAAATGGCACGCCTTGCGTACTGCTGAGATCTGCTTAGCGAGTACAACGTTCGTAATGTGCACAACATTAGTGAGGTCCGCTTCGATATGATTTAACATGCCATTGCCGTCCCCGACCTTCAACCCGTTCACGGACGCTATATGTCACCATTGCAGTCTCCACCTTGATGTGTTTTGTCCACCAGACATCGTGGCTATGTTTTTTCTTGGACGTCTCCAGGACTTCCAGTAAGACCTGTCCTCGGCTCGTGTCGCTCCCCCCCCCCCCCCCTCCAGGTTCGTGCAGGCGCGTGCCCCCCCCCCCCCCCCCCCCACAGCCGCTGCGTCCGGGTCCTCCCCCCCCCCCCCCCGGCAGCGTGCAGGCGGCTGTTTTGAATGATCGATTGGGTGTTGGTGGCGGCGGGCTGTTATGCCACTAATGGTCGGAACGGGCGACGCTCGCGCGGGGCCCGGCACGGAAGGCGGCGGTGTGGGGGGAGTGATGGACGGTTCTGCCGCGCCGGTGACCCAGCGGCGGGCGACACTGGACGAACCGCTGCCGCCTGTCCAGAGCCGCCGCAGCTGTAGAGCGCAAACAGTATCGATGGGGTGGATCGCTGGCGGTCGGCTGCGGGGCGGCGGGACTGCTCCTCCTGCTGCTGTGGTGGGTGGGTGGATGGGTGGGGGTTCTGTGTTTGGTTCTTTGGTCCCTGCAGGGTGGACCAGGTCAGTTTCATTACGCGCTAGCATGGTTCGAGAGGCGATGTATGGTTCCGGTATTCCGCTCCGAGAGATTCCGTTATTCCGCGATATTCCGTTTCGATTGAACTATACAGTTATACACACAGGACGTATTACAGGTGTATTGGTGTTAACGGATATGAAGATGAACCTTAGGTAGGGATGATAGGACTGGTGATATTCGACCCATACTACACTTTATCGCACTACACTGCTCGTTTTTCTTTGGTGGTCTGGGGGCGGACGCTTGAAGGGAGTGTGCCTACTGTTTTGGAATGTCAAAAATATGTTTTCATGCGGTAAGTAGCTATTGGTTTGATTGTTGTATATGATGAAATTCACATCTGGAATTTTCTAGTTGAATTTTCACTTATATTGTTTTTTTGCTTATCTTTTGTTTCGATATCTATAAAACGATCGCCACTATGGTGATGTTATGTAAAACGGCGCACATAAGACAATACAATTACGGCCACATCATGCAAGATAGAAAGACAATTTTTGCACAGCACGTTTTTGCCACTGTGAACTTTATATGTGCAAGTTTCGTAGCTCTAAATTGATATCTTCTTCAAAAAATGGCCATCGGCCATCATCGAAACGGCCATGATCGAAAAACATGATGGCCGTCCAGTTTCTGTTCGACTGCTGCTATCAGCGTGCACGAGCTGTTTCGTTGAATCGCTATTGGCCGGCGCTAACAATATGCTATCAGTTTGATCGATATTTGCAGTGCTTCTAGCAGCGGAAGCCCTCTGGAGTCTACCCGATAACTTTTTGCTCCCAGTAAGTTCTTGGAGTCTTTGGAATATCTCAGCAACTAGGGCGAATCTGGAGAAACGAAGTAATGGGTCAATTATATAAAATTATGTTCTATAGACCAGTGCCAATAACCCCAAATAAGCGATGTGAGTAGGCATACACCCTTTAATATGTCCAAGACTGTGTCCCGTGTGGCTAGAATGACGTCATGTAATAACATCTGATTGTCCCTATTGTCATGCTGCTCTATTCTTCTATTGTTACATTGTGTCGCAATTGTGGTGCATTGTCATATGACTGGAAATAGCGAGGCAACGCTCTTTTCTACGATTGTCGCTGCGTGTTCTGGGCCGTCCCTCACTGGCTTCGAAAGCATCATGTTGCCCTTTCGATGTATCCAGCGTATGTTGGTGGCGTAGTGGCGTATTTCCTCTGACGCTGGTATGTTGGTGGCGTATTTCCTCTGACGCTGGTATGTTGGTGGCGTAGTTCCTCTGACGCGGGTATGTTGGTGGCGTAGGGGCGTATTTCCTCTGACGCTGTATCCAGCAGACGTTACGGCCCTGACCTGGCGTCTTCGCCGACACCTGACCCCGCTCAGCAGGGGCACAGCCAGGATTTTGCGACGGGGGGCTAACCGAAGTGGGCCCCTTATAATTGTCTGATGCCCCCCCCCCCCCCAAAAAAAAACATGAATTGTAATTTTCATTTAAAAAAGTAATTTTATTATTATTATTTTTTTTGTTAAAAACAAAAATTGTAATTCATTTTTTTTCTCATCCATCCCTAATATGGTCCCATGTTAAAGTACATGTGCACTTGGATTTGTCCCTAGTAATTGCATTTGGTCTGTGAGCAGTGGCGACGCCATTGCCGCCGCCCCCCCCCCCCCCCCCTGGATCCGCTAGTGATGCCGTGGGGTCTAGCAAGTGAAGGGGCAGAGGGGGTGACAACATCAGGGACGGCGGAAACTCTTCATATAGTTAGGGGGGAAGTTTATTTTGGGAAGTATATTCTTTGCATACAGCGCCAAAGGGTTAATGGTCAATTCGGCTGGAGTTGGGGGGGGGGGGGGCAACTTGCCCCTCCTGCCCCCTCCCCCGCCTCCGCCTCCACTGGATACCACCAATTACCAAAACCCCTCACACAAATCTTAACAATGAGAACACGAATCATGATGACAAAAGCGGATCCAGGATTCATTCGACCAAGGCTTTTGTTCTGCCCAGCTAATTTGTATTGTATTTATTTATATTGTCAATGCCCCGTCCCCTGTGCATTGCTGACGCCTGACGCCGCATGGTTAATGTAACTCACTGCGCCCGAGCCCGGGGCAGGGGGCATTTTCCCTCCAATTTTATCCAAATGGGCCTTTGTCCACCCCCCCCCCCCCCCCCGGTACCCACAGAGCACAGCGTGGAGGCGGACATGACGGCCGACCCGGCTGTCTCTACTCGGCCTCTCACCTGACGCCCCCCCCCCCCGTACCCACAGAGCACAGCGTGGAGGCGGACACGACGGCCGACTATGCGCTGCCGCCGGACGCCGACGCCGCCAGCATCGACTCGGCCATGACGCGCGGCTCCTACGCCGCCGGCTCACTCAAGAAGGTCGGTCGGTAACGCTGGGTAGCGCTGCTGTGGTTGAGAAGGTCGGTCGGTAACGCTGGGTAGCGCTGCTGTGGTTAAGAAGGTCGGTCGGTAACGCTGGGTAACGCTGCTGTGGTTAAGAAGATATGTCGGTAACGCTGGGTAGCGCTGCCGTGGTTAAGAAGGTCGGTCGGTAACGCTGGGTAGCGCTGCTATGGTTAAGAAGGTCGGTCGGTAACGCTGGGTAGCGCTGCTATGGTTAAGAAGGTCGGTTGGTAACGCTGGGTAGCGCTGCTTTGGTTAAGAAGGTCGGTCGGTAACGCTGGGTAGCGCTGCTGTGGTTAAGAAGGTCGGTCGGTAACGCTGGGTAGCGCTGCTTTGGTTAAGAAGGTCGGTCGGTAACGCTGGGTAGCGCTGCTGTGGTTAAGAAGGTCGGTCGGTAATGCTGGGTAGCGCTGTTATGGTTAAGAAGGTCGGTCGGTAACGCTGGGTAACGCTGCTGTGGTTAAGAAGATAGGTCGGTAACGCTGGGTAGCGCTGCTATGGTTAAGAAGGTCGGTCGGTAACGCTGGGTAGCGCTGCTGTGGTTAAGAAGGTCGGTCGGTAGCGCTGGGTAGCGCTGCTGTGGTTAAGAAGATAGGTCGGTAACGCTGGGTAGCGCTGCTATGGTTAAGAAGGTCGGTCGGTAACGCTGGGTAGCGCTGCTGTGGTTAAGAAGATAGGTCGGTAACGCTGGGTAGCCCTGCTATGGTTAAGAAGGTCGGTCGGTAACGCTGGGTAACGCTGCTGTGGTTAAGAAGATAGGTCGGTAACGCTGGGTAACGCTGCTATGGTTAAGAAGGTCGGTCGGTAACGCTGGGTAGCGCTGCTGTGGTTAAGAAGGTCGGTCGGTAACGCTGGGTAGCGCTGCTGTGGTTAAGAAGATAGGTCGGTAACGCTGGGTAGCGCTGTTATGGTTAAGAAGGTCGGTCGGTAACGCTGGGTAGCGCTGCTGTGGTTAAGAAGGTCGGTCGGTAACGCTGGGTAGCGCTGCTGTGGTTAAGAAGGTCGGTCGGTAACGCTGGGTAGCGCTGCTGTGGTTAAGAAGGTCGGTCGGTAACGCTGGGTAGCGCTGCTGTGGTTAAGAAGATAGGTCGGTAACGCTGGGTAGCGCTGTTATGGTTAAGAAGGTCGGTCGGTAACGCTGGGTAGCGCTGCTATGGTCTTAACATGTTGGGTAGCATAAGCTGCTGCTAAGCTTGCTGATGTATGACATGCATTGCATGTGGGTTGACTACTGACTAGACCTGGTGGGGCAGATAGTGTCGCCGCCCTGGGGAATTGTTGAGGAATTTATGTCTGCTGCTGTTTCGTTTAGCAGACATGATCGACACGGGTTGACAATTTATGTACCGTGACAGCTTATGCGAGTGCTAATGTGATGGAAAAGCAGTGGTAATGGAAGTATTAGGGTGTCTTGGCTCACATCATTGTCCGTCACACAGTTTGTTTTGAAATGTATTTGTGATAGTCGACGTCAAGTGGCATTAATGCCGCAAGTTAGTATGTTTTCCACACGAAAGGTTCCCATGAGGTGTTATTAAGATAATGTATTTGCATCGGTGCCTTGAGGTAATGGTAGATAATTCATTTGCATCCACTTAGTGGTGTCTAACTAGGCCTAAGGTGCTCACTTGTCGCATAAATTTGCATGCTTTAATGTATAGCTGGTTGGTCACATTAAAGGCCGTCAGACGTTGAGAATGGCTCCGTTGTTTAATGACAGCAGCTTACGTAAACTCGGCAAACACCTTAATACTGCGCTCATTTTACTGTGCTTTTCAACAACACTTACTGGTGTATTGCCTGGCCTTCACGGGCCGTTTTCTGTTACGCTCGAGAAGCGGCGGTGGCGTCCAGCCTCTCTCGAGAAGCGGCGGTGGCGTCCAGCCTCGCTCGAGAAGCGGCGGTGGCGTCCAGCCTCGCTCGAGAAGCGGCGGTGGCGTCCAGCCTCGCTCGAGAAGCGGCGTTGGCGTCCAGCCTCGCTCGAGAAGCGGCGGTGGCGTCCAGACTCGCTCGAGAAGCGGCGGTGGCGTCCAGCCTCTCGAGAAGCGGCGGTGGCGTCCAGCCTCGCTCGAGAAGCGGCGGTGGCGTCCAGCCTCGCTCGAGAAGCGACGGTGGCGTCCAACCTCGCTCGAGAAGCGGCGGTGGCGTCCAGCCTCGCTCGAGAAGCGGCGGTGGCGCCCAGCCTGTCGCTGCGACTGACTGCTGCTATCTGCTCTGAGGCTGACCGAGTCTGTGTGCCCGGCAGGCCTGTCGCTGCGGCTGACTGCTGCTGTCTGCTCTGAGGCTGACCGAGTCTGTGTGTTCAGGCCTGTCGCTGCGGCTGACTGCTGCTGTCTGCTCTGAGGCTGACCGAGTCTGTGTGTGCAGGCCTGTCGCTGCGGCTGACTGCTGCTGTCTGCTCTGAGGCTGACCGAGTCTGTGTGTTCAGGCCTGTCGCTGCGGCTGACTGCTGCTGTCTGCTCTGAGGCTGACCGAGTCTGTGTGCCCGGCAGGCCTGTCGCTGCGGCTGACTGCTGCTGTCTGCTCTGAGGCTGACCGAGTCTGTGTGCCCGGCAGGCCTGTCGCTGCGACTGACTGCTGCTGTCTGCTCTGAGGCTGACCGAGTCTGTGTGCCCGGCAGGCCTGTCGCTGCGACTGACTGCTGCTGTCTGCTCTGAGGCTGACCGAGTCTGTGTGTCCGGCAGGCCTGTCGCTGCGGCTGACTGCTGCTGTCTGCTCTGAGGCTGACCGAGTCTGTGTACCCGGCAGGCCAAGGCTCTGGAACGCTCCGGCTACCTGACGAAGCTCAGCGGCAAACTAAAGACCTGGCGCAAACGCTGGTTTTTCCTCAAAGACGGCAGCCTCATGTACTGGAAGTCGAAGGTAGGTTGCGTAACTGAGGGAGGCGCGCGGTCCACTTAGTGGCGCGGCAGTCATACGAGTAAAAACGTATGAATAGGCTGCTGTTATCAGATCTTGTGGCGTTGCTGCTCAGATTATAACAATGTGGGCGGGGACAGGACAGGGTGGCGGCGGGGGGGGGGGTCTGACCGTCTGACCGTCTGACCATATACCATTTATTTCGGCAAATCCACGCAATGGTGGCTTTTCCTTGCCTTTGGTCAGATTATAAAATACATTGTAGGGACACATACAGACATTAGACATATGCACAGGTTAAAATAAGCATGATAAAAACGACAGAGACAATGACAATGTGATGGTAACCAGGATCGCTCAGTCACCCGTATCCAGTAAAAGTCGTTTGAGAGCGCGATGGAAACATGCGACTGACATTGCGCGCATTTCCACCGGGAGCGCGTTGTACCACATAGGTCCACGATACAAGAACCGGCGCCTCCCAGTCTCTGTCCTGACAGATGGCAGGCGTAGATCATCATCTTGGCGGGTTCTCCGAACTCGTGCCTCGCGGTTTGTTTGGATGGAGGTTGAAATGGACACTGGTGCATGATGCAAGCGAATTTTGTGCAGTAGTGCGAGCGTATGATATTTGACAAGATCCTCCGCACCAAGGCACCCCAGAGCCGCCCGGACGTCCGCAGACTGGCTGAACTTTCTTCTCCCTGGTATCACCCGTGCGGCAAAGTTAAACACCTTTTGAATCTTGACAAGATTGTTTCGGCTACCGTTACCGTACACGGGGAGGCAGTAGCGGACGCGGGACAGCACCAGGGCGGCTACGATGGTGTGTGAGATCTCGGCCGGAAGATAATGACGAATATGTCACAGGCCAATGAGGATCCCGAAGCATTTGCGCGTAATTTCTTGCACATGGGTGTCCCATGAAAGGTGGCGATCGAAGATCACCCCAGATTTGTTTACTTCCAAGACGGGTTGTATGGTACGCTCGCGAAATTTCACGCCGAAAGGTGTCATGTTCCGCAAATTTGGTCTGCTGCCAAAAGCTATCAGCTGAGTTTTGTCGGGGTTGATCTTGAGGGAATTTGCGCGGAACCAAAGGTCGAGAGAGGAAAGTGCCTGTTCCCTGCGCTCCGTCAGGTCTGCTATCAGCCCACCTGACATCAGCCCACCTGACCGTCTGACCATCAGCCCACCTGACCGTCTGACCATCAGCCCACCTGACCGTCCGACCGTCTGACCGTCTGACCGTCTGACCATTTGACCACTTGATCATTTGACCATCAGCCCACCTTACACGTCTGACCACCTGACCCCCCTCCCCTCCCCGGCAGCACGACGTGTCCCGGAAGGCGCCGCAGGGGCAGATCGCACTGGACGACCGGTGCCGAGTCACTCGCCAGGAGGGCGCCCACACCTTCGAGGTCGGCACCGCCAACAAGACCATCTACCTGACGGCAGACAGTACCAGCACTGTCGACGAGTGGGTGCGCGTGCTGCAGGTAAGCTGGCGGTGCCGACGGGACAGGGGGCCGGGGGGACAGGGTGGCGGCGAGGGGGAGGGGGACGTGTGAGGGGCATGCTGGGATCGGGTAGACGGGGCAGGGTGGGATGGTGCGTGGTGCTCTGCAGGGGTGGTGTGGACAGGGCATAAGGTTGACTGGTGCATGATGGCCAAATGAAGCAATTTAGGGGGAGGAAGGTCATATTTGTCATGCTATTAGAGCTGGACGCTCCGTTACGTGCATCACTTTCGATAACATAAAGTAAGTCTGACCTCCCTGCCCCTGCATCTTGAATTTGTCTACCGCTGGCTGGTGTGTGGTGGTCTGCCAGAGTCGGGCGGCCGTGGACGGAGTTATGTGTGGCTGGTGTGGGCCGGCATTTGAACCCGTGCTGCAGGTCAGTTACGGTGGTATTGCGTTGTGCGGCACTGAGGAGGGCTAATTTCGGTGGAACTCGTACAGTTTCCGGGCGGCAGTGAGCCCACGTCGGCTTGATGGAGCACTAGTTGCTCAAAATGAACGGGTGCGGATTCATAACCCATGGCCGAGTGTCAATTACAAGATATTGATCCACGTTTATTATAGCGCTGGCTGCACTTTCCGTGAGCGTTATTGCCGCATTGTATCGATTCGAATATAGAGCCGTCAATTCCAGTCTCTCCCACCTCGGCAGTGGTCGTAAAGCCCCAGTCGGCCGGCAGGTTGGCCACGTTACACAATAACGTGGCATTCGGAATGCGTCCCTGGCCCATGCCGCTGGAATAACATCCCATGTAGGGATGACAAATGACACATTTGTATTCATGACTTTCGATTTGGGCCCTTGCGGCCGGCGGCTCTGCTCATATGTTCTCTGGGTGGTGTGCTGTTAATATTCCCACTGCCGCGGGGCGAGGCGGCTGGGCGTGCCGACCGCCCCGCCGGCGCCTCTGGTCTGAGAGCTGATGTTCCGGAGGGGGGGGGGGGGGGGGTCAGAGCTGAAACAATCGCCGACAACTTCAAGCACAGTTGCTAAATGTTTTGAAGTCACACAAACATCACTCGTGTCATATTTATCGGAATCTTATGAGGACTCTGGGCCCGTTGAATTGAATATCAATTCAATACCAATTCAATACCAATGCAATACCAATGCTGTAGCATGAATTCAAAGTATCCGCGATTGGATTCCAAGTTGTCATCATTTGTTTTATCTCTGGACAGTCCACGGCCAGGCTGATGGTGAATTCCGCCCTGTGCCAGAACTCGAGACTTAGTGTCCAACTCGGCAGCGGTGTCCTGTCGTGTTTAAGCTCGCTGTATCGTGAAGTCGCCGCTATCAGTCGTTCCCGGCAGAGGAGCCCAACTTCAGATCGTCTGGCTGGCTGGCGTCTGTGCAGTCTGCAGGGAGACTGCCGAGACGTGGCTGCAGGAGACATAGGACAGAATTACGAGCTTTGTTACGGCTGAGCAGCACAGTCAGACGGTATTCACTTTGGCAAATCTCTGATACCAGCCGCGGATGGGGCTGTAAGGCGGATCAACTGTGTGGATCGACAGAATGCGGTGGAAGCATCCGTTCACGAGTATCTTAGTTTTAGTTGAGGCATGAATTGTCCACAAGCCGCAACAAACAAGGTATACGTTAGTTAAGCACATGGCACCCGAAAGCCACCAAATACCACCACTACCACCGGTCTGAATTCTGCTGAATTGCTGCCTACTGCTACATCTGCTGCTTGGGCCGTCACCCGGCAGCTGGTGGTCCCTGCTCGGGTCCCTGCTGGGTCCCTGCTGGGTCCCTGCTGGGTCCCTGCCGGGTCCCTGCTCGGCGTCTGATCACCAGTGGATGCGTGCCACCTCCAGCCGGTGTCCCAGCCGGTGTGTCAGCCGGTGTGCCAGCCGGTTTCCTCCCAGCCGGTGTCCCAGCCGGTGCCCTCCCAGCCGGTGCCCTCCCAGCCGGTGTCCCAGCCGGTGTCCCAGCCGGTGCCCTCCCAGCCGGTGCCCTCCCAGCCGGTGTCCCAGCCGGTGTACCAGCCGGTGCCCTCCCAGCCGGTGTCCCAGCCGGTGTCCCAGCCGGTGTCCCAGCCGGTGCCCTCCCAGCCGGTGCCCTCCCAGCCGGTGTCCCAGCCGGTGCCCTCCCAGCCGGTGTCCCAGCCGGTGTCCCAGCCGGTGTCCCAGCCGGTGCCCTCCCAGCCGGTGTCCCAGCCGGTGTCCCAGCCGGTGCCCTCCCAGCCGGTGCCCTCCCAGCCGGTGTGATACCAGCGGCGGTGTCAAGCGGTGAAGCGGGCCGCTAAAACCAGACGGGCCCAATGCAGATGACCTGACCGGTACTGAAGACCATTGAGAGCGATGTGGGGTGGGGGCGGGGGTGCGAACGGCGGACGGTGCTGCTGCTTTGTCTGCTGAGCGCCCTCGTAGACCTCTACTCTCCTCTCCTCCTCCCTCGTAGACCTCACAGCCTCTCCCCCTCCCCACACACACTTCACACCCTTATAGCCACTCTGAGTCCCCGCCCCACATCTCCAGCCGCCTCCACAGCCTCAGCCCTACAGCACCCCGCCCCCGCCCGCAGCCCCCGCCCCCGCCCCCGCCCGCAGCCCTCCCAGTGGCAGTGGCAGCCAGAGTCGCCGGGCGGCGCAGTTCGGTCCGCAGACGGTCTGTGGTTGTCCCGAGCTGAGGCAGCGTCGGCACCAGATTAGCTGGCGAGGCATCGATTGGCGATCGGCGGGACTGCGGCCGGGGAACGCAGGGGGGGGGGGGGGGGTTCTCCGGGGCGGTTGGGAGCCGTGCGTGGAGTCTAGATCTGATCTTTGGCAGCTGGCAGAGTTAACAAATCTATGCGACGCTGTTACATAATTGTTGGATTTTCTGAACGAAAAAACAGCACACGGAAGCTGTGCATCTCTTGCAAGTTTTAGAGGATCGCAGGTTCAAAGGCTTGTGTTGGGTCGCTGGTGTTGGGTGTGTGTTACTCTGTATAGTATTAAATCAAGTTCCCGTTCTCGAAATCAAGTTTCCGGGCTTTACATAAAGTTTCCGCACCCTCTTTCGGGGGATCTTTGTCAGCATGTTGGTTGCATGTTGGCAGCATCTTTTGCACTCTGCTGCTGGCACACACTGACTGGGGTCCGGTGTCCCAGCCGGGATTGTTCTGTGATTCTTCTGTGATTGCTGCATGATAGTATTTTTTTCCATTTTCATTCAACGGATTCATTGATTGATGCGTTTTGCTGATTGGAGCTCACCGACTCAATGCGACTATTTGTGATCCCGTTATAACCAGCTCAATGGCGTTGTTGTGTGTGGCGTTTTTGTGTGCCTGATATGCCGATATACCTGGGTGGGAATGAGGGACTGGCCCGTCTCCAGCGAGGATCGATCATGCTGATCCTGTCGTCACCAGGCCGGCTGATTGCCCGCTGCAGATGACGCATGACGCAGACGTCAGCAGCCGCCGGCGATACGTCACGCGGCGTCACGTCAGTCTGACGCCGCGTCATGGCGGCCTGCGTCACTCCAGACTGATGTCGCGTCGCTGACAACTGCCTGTCCACGGACCGTCTGTCCTTACACTTTGTCAGGGCGCGGACAGCTCTATGTCGCTATTTGTGGGATTATTCCAGGCTGGTCGGGGATTGTCCAGCCCTGTGCTGGGGCGTGTCTGGAGGGCCTGTGAAGTTCTGTTAGAGCCTGGTATCGTCAAGCTACCAGCCGAGTCATTTTCCCGGCCAACGGAGCGTTGTCCCTCCAGAAGACCCCAGAAAGCGATGGCATACGTTGGTCAGGCACAGTGGGATTGTATGTTGGAACAGAAACGCTCGGTGAAAGAACCACAGTGGACATTGGGCATGATATGAGATGGTCCAGGAGAGGGATAGACTCGGGCGGCGGAATGGGAGAGGAGCGGCAGGTCAGTTGGTGTCTTATCCCGTTCTGATCCAGGAGAGGGAAAGACTCGGGCGGCGGAATGTGAGAGGAGCGGTAGGTATTGGTGTCTTATCCCGCTCTGATCCAGGAGAGGGAAAGACTCGGGCGGCGGAATGTGAGAGGAGCGGTAGGTATTGGTGTCTTGTCCCGTTCTGATCCAGGAGAGGGAAATTTCGGGCGGCGGAATGGGAGAGGAGCGGCAGGTATTGGTGTCTTATCCCGTTCTGATCCAGGAGAGGGAAAGACTCGGGCGGCGGAATGGGAGAGGAGCGGCAGGTATTGGTGTCTTGTCCCCTTCGGATCCATAGGCGATCGGCACGGGATCTATATCCGGCGTGGATCCGGGATATATCCATTGATATCCATCCATTGATGGGTGACCAAATGGCAAATATCGGCGTTGGTCTGATACGGCCTGGGTGTAGAGCGGTCTGGATGCAGAGATTCCCTGCTCTCTGAGTGGGCGTCCCGGATAGGTCTACGCCTTTTTTAGTTCAATTTAAAAAATATCAATTTAAAAAGCTGAAGTTCGATTTAAAAAAGATAAAGTTCAATGTAAAAAAGCTGAAGTTCGATTTAAAAAGATAAGTTCAATTTATAAAGCCTGAAGTTCGATTTTAAAAAGCTATAGTACAAAAAAAAAATCGAGTTAAAACACGGCGTTCGGGGCTGAATGTGCGCAATCTACACGGACGAAACAAGCACTATTATAGTTATGTAATTGCGAATAATTGTTGTGAATAAAATCCGTGAACTTCCCGCTAATCATAACAAGATGACGAACGCTTTAATGCCTTTATTCCTTTGTGCCATATCAACAAGTCGCCTTCCGATAGTGTTCAACGTGTGCAGTGTGCAGAGACTCAACTGGGGCTCAACACACATTATGTGTACATGTACACGCATGGTTCTCAACGCACAAGCTGCAGGCTACACCCCCCCCCCCCCCCCCCCACCCCACCCCACCCCACCCTCCCCCTCCCCCTCATATAGCCAGGTCGGCCAGGGGGCAGGACCATGCACCCAGGGAAGTGTCGCTGCACATGGTTGCATGAGCGGAGGCACATGAGCGGAGTGATTTTTGGCATGACAAGTTGTCGATCTTAGCCTCCAGGTACCGCAGGCGGCGATCTCCCTGCGTCAAGCCTGGTTGTGTGTTCATCATGTCCATGAAGGTGCAGGCCATCTCCCTCTTCATGTCCATGTACATGTACACATAATGTGTGTTGAGCCCCAGTTGAGTCTCTGCACACTGCACACGTTGAACACTATCGGAAGGCGACTTGTTGATATGGCACAAAGGAATAAAGGCCTTGGCGAGTTCGTCATCTTGTTATAATTAGCAGGAAGTGCACGGGTTTTATTCATAAACAATTATTCGCAATTATACCATTATAATAGTGCTTGTTTCGCCCGTTTAGATTGCGCACATTCAGCCCCGAACGTCAATGTTTTAACTCGAAGATTATATTTTTAATTTGAACCATAGCTTGCTTAAATTGAACTTCAGCTTTTTTAATTGAAGTTTATCTTTTTTAAATCGAACTTCAGCCTTTTTAAATTGAACTTCAACTTTGTTTTAATTGAACTTCAGCTTTTTTTTCTCAAATTGAACTTAAAAAGGTGTAGTGTTATAACCCGGCCCTAGTCATTAAGATCATCTGATCTGACTATCAGCGTCTGATCTAAGCAGACACTCGGCTGAATAAACCACTGCCTGTTCAGGGGGGGGGGGGGGGGGGCGTTTGCGGGCGGTATTTTGTGTTGAGATGGAGTGTGCACCACAGTGTGGCGCTGTTTATAATGTCCCACTGCCGCCTGATAAGATATACTGCGAGCTAGACAACAGTTCAGTTATTATCCTTTGGCTTGTTGGTGGATGCTACTGACGGCTGATTATTTTTGAGTTACTGAAGCGGCAAATATCGCTCCAATTTTCTAATTGTGTGTATTTCACGATAGGGAATATGTGGCTCACGATAGGGTATAGGAAATAGATAGCGAAATATTTTTTTTAGAAATGGTATTTTGTCATTTTGTGGCACAACGGAATTAACTTCGATTTCATTTTTTGCATTTAAGCGTATTATAGTTTCGCCTCAGTGTGCTACTTACGACGTACCTGGTACACTATCTCCGAGTTAACATAACGACGTACCTGGTACACTATCTCCGAGTTAACATAACGACGTACCTGGTACACTATCTCCGAGTTAACATAACGACGTACCTGATACACTATCTCCGAGTTAACATAACGACGTACCTGGTACACCATCTCCGAGTTAACATAACGACGTACCTGGTACACTATCTCCGAGTTAACATAACGACGTACCTGGTACACTATCTCCGAGTTAGCATAACGACGTACCTGGTACACTATCTCCGAGTTAACATAACGACGTACCTGGTACACTATCTCCGAGTTAACATAACGACGTACCTGGTACACTATCTCCGAGTTAACATAACGACGTACCTGGTACACTATCTCCGAGTTAACATAACGACGTACCTGGTACACTATCTCCGAGTTAACATAACGACGTACCTGGTACACTATCTCCGAGTTAACATAACGACGTACCTGACACACTATCTCCGAGTTAACATAACGACGTACCTGGTACACTATCTCCGAGTTAACATAACGACGTACCTGGTACACTATCTCCGAGTTAACATAACGACGTACCTGGTACACTATCTCCGAGTTAACATAACGACGTACCTGGTACACTATCTCCGAGTTAACATAACGACGTACCTGGTACACTATCTCCGAGTTAACATAACGACGTACCTGGCACACTATCTCCGAGTTAACATGGCTCATTGGGGTAGCATATCGTTCACCGTACCTGGCCACTGACCCCACCCGTCGCTGTGTCTTCTCAGAACGTGTTGCGCCGTAACGCGGCGCACCTGCTGCTTAGTCGTGAGGACTGCAGTCCCACCATCCAGGGCTGGACTCACCAAGGTCAAGAACGGACACTCGAAGCGCTGCTGGTGCGTGCTCGTCGGAAAGATGCTGCTCTACTTCAAGACGCCCGGCGATACGGTACGGGTGGACTGGTGTGGATCGTGGGGGCTTGTACGGGTGGACTGGGGTGGATCGTGGGGGCTGTACGGGCGATACGGTACGGTGGACTGGTGTGGATCGTGGGGCTGTACGGGCGATACGGTACGGGTGGACTGGGTGATCGTGGGGGCTGTACGGGTGGACTGGGATGGATCGTGGGGGCTGTACGGATGGTACTGGGGTGGATCGTGGGGGCTGTGCGGGCGATACGGTACGGGTGGACTGGGGTGGATCGTGGGAGATGTGCGGGCGATACGGTCCGGGTGGACTGGGGTGGATCGTTGGGAGCTGTGCGGCGAGTACGGTACGGGTGGACTGGGGTGGATCGTGGGAGATTTGCGGGCGATACGGTCCGGGTGGACTGGGGTGATCGTGGGAGCTGTACGGGCGATACGGTACGGGTGGACTGGGGTGGATCGTGGGAGCTGTACGGGCGATACGGTACGGGTGGACTGGGGTGGATCGTGGGGGCTGTACGGGCGATACGGTACGGGTGGACTGGGGTGGATCGTGGGGGCTGTACGGGCGATACGGTACGGGTGGACTGGGGTGGATCGTTGGAGCTGTACGGGCGATACGGTACGGGTGGACTGGGGTGGATCGTGGGGGCTGTACGGGCGATACGGTACGGGTGGACTGGGGTGGATCGTGGGAGCTGTACGGGCGATACGGTACGGTGGACTGGGGTGGATCGTGGGGGCTGTACGGGCGATACGGTACGGGTGGACTGGGGTGGATCGTGGGAGCTGTACGGGCGATACGGTACGGGTGGACAGGGGTGGATCGTGGGGGCTGTACGGGCGATACGATACGGGTGGACTGGGGTGGATCGTGGGAGCTGTGCGGGCGATACGGTACGGGTGGACTGGGGTGGATCGTGGGAGCTGTGCGGGTGGACTGGGGTGGATCGTGGGAGCTGTGCGGGCGATACGGTACGGGTGGACTGGGGTGGATCGTGGGAGATTTGCGGGCGATACGGTCCGGGTGGACTGGGGTGGATCGTGGGAGCTGTACCGGGCGATACGGTACAGGTGGACTGGGGTGGATCGTGGGGGCTGTACGGGTGGACTGGGTGGATCGTGGGAGCTGTACGGGCGATACGGTACGGGTGGACTGGGGTGGATCGTGGGGGCTGTACGGACGATACGGTACGGGTGGACTGGGGTGGATCGTGGGAGCTGTACGGGCGATACGGTACGGGTGGACTGGGGTGGATCGTGGTAGCTGTACGGGCGATACGGTACGGGTGGACTGGGGTGGATCGTGGGGGCTGTACGGGTGACTGGGGTGGATCGTGGGAGCTGTACGGGCGATACGGTACGGGTGGACTGGGGTGGATCGTGGGGCTGTACGGACGATACGGTACGGGTGGACTGGGTGGATCGTGGGGAGCTGTACGGGCGATACGGTACGGGTGGACTGGGGTGGATCGTGGGAGCTGTACGGCGATACGGTACGGGTGGACTGGGGTGGATCGTGGGAGCTGTACGGGCGATACGGTACGGGTGACTGGGTGGATCGTGGGGCTGTACGGGTGGACTGGGGTGGATCGTGGGAGCTGTACGGGCGATACGGTACGGGTGGACTGGGGTGAATCGTGGGGCTGTACGGGTGGACTGGGGTGGATCGTGGAGCTGTACGGGCGATACGGAACGGGTGGACTGGGGTGGATCGTGGGGGCTGTACGGGTGGACTGGGGTGGATCGTGGGAGCTGTACGGGCGATACGGTACGGGTGGACTGGGGTGAATCGTGGGGGCTGTACGGGTGAGACTGGGGTGGATCGTGGGAAGCTGTACGGGCGATACGGTACGGGAGGACTGGGGTGGATCGTGGGGCTGTACGGGTGGACTGGCGGTGGATCGTGGGAGCTGTACGGGCGATACGGTACGGGTGGACTGGGGTGGATCGTGGGGCGCTGTACGGACGATACGGTACGGGTGGACTGGGGTGGATCGTGGGAGCTGTACGGGCGATCGGTACGGGTGGACTGGGGTGGCGATCGTGGGAGCTGTACGGGCGATACGGTACGGGTGGACTGGTGTCGATCGTGGGGGCTGTACGGGCGATATGGTACGGGTGGACTGGGGTGGATCGTGGGAGCTGTGCGGGCGATACGGTACGGGTGGACTGGGTGGATCGTGGGGGCTGTACGGACGATCACGGTACGGGTGGACTGGGGTGGATCGTGGGAGCTGTGCGGGCGATACGGTACGGGTGGACTGGGGTGAATCGTGGGGCTGTACGGGTGGGACTGGGTGAATCGTGGAGTTGTGCGGGCGATTATGTACGGTGGACTGGGGTGGATCGTGGGAGCTGTGCGGGCGATACGGTACGGGTGGACTGGGGTGGATCGTGGGAGCTGTACGGATGGACTGGGGTGGATCGTGGGGGCTGTGCGGGCGATACGTATGGTGACTGGGTGGACGTGGGGTGGATCGGGGAGCTGTACGGATGGACTGGGGTGGATCGTGGGAGCTGTACGGGCGATATGGTACGGTGGACTGGGGTGGATCGTGGGGGCTGTACGGGCGATACGAGTACGGGTGGACTGGGGTGGATCGTGGAGCTGTACGGGCGATACGGTACGGGGTGGACTGGGTGGATCGTGGAGCTGTACGGATGGACTGGGGTGATCGGGGAGCTGTACGGGCGATGCGGTACGTGTGGACTGGGGTGGATCGTGGGGGCTGTGCGGGCGATACGGTACGGGTGGACTGGGTGTATCGTGGAAGCTGTACGGATGGACTGGGGTGGATCGTGGGAGCTGTGCGGGCGATACGGTACGGGTGGACTGGGTGAATCGTGGGGGCTGTACACGGGTGGACGGGGTGGATCGTGGAAGCTGTACGGGTGGACTGGGGTGGATCGTGGGAGCTGTACGGGCGATACGGTACGGATGGACTGGGTGGATCGTGGGAGCTGTACGGGCGATACGGTACGGATGGACTGGGGTGGATCGTGGGAGCTGTGCGGGCGATACGGTACGGGGGACTGGGGTGGATCGTGGGAGCTGTACGGGTGGACTGGGGTGGATCGTGGGAGCTGTACGGGTGGACTGGGGTGGATCGTGGAGAGCTGTACGGGCGATACGGTACGGATGGACTGGGGTGGATCGTGGGAGCTGTACGGGCGATACGGTACGCGATGGACTGGGGTGGATCGTGGAGCTGTACGGGCGATAGGAAGGGGGACTGGGTGGATCGCTGGGAGATTGCGGCGATACGGTACGGGTGGACTGGGGTGGATCGTGGGAGCTGTGCCGGGCGATTACGGTACGGGTGGACTGGGTGGATCGTGCGAGCTGTGCGGCGATACGGTACGGGTGGACTGGGGTGGATCGTGGAGCTGGCGGGTGGTCTGGGGTGGATCGTGCGGGCGGGACGGGGTGGACTGGTGAGTAGGGTGGACTGTTGGGTTGGGGTGGACTGGTGGGTAGTGGTGGACTGGTGGTTAGCTGGGGGGTGAGATTGGTTTGGTAGAGGTGGACTGGTGGGTAGGGATGGACTGGTGGGTAGGGTGGACTGGTGGGTAGGGTGGACTGGTGGGTCGGGATGGACTGGTGTGTAGCGGTGGAGTGGTGGGTAGGGGTGGAATGTGGGTAGGGGGTGGACTGGTGGGTAGAGCTGGACTGGTGGGTAAGGTGGACTGGTGGGTAGGGGTGACTGGTGGGTAGCGGTGGAGTGGTGGGTAGGGGTGGACTGGTGGGTAGCGGTGGAGTGGTGGTGGGTAGGGGTGGAGTGGTGGGTAGGGGTGGACTGTGTGGACTGGTGGGTAGAGGTGGACTGGTGGGTAGGGGTGGACTGGTGGGTAGGGGTTGGCTGGTGGGTAGAGGTTGATTGGTGGGTAGGGTGGGCTGGTGGGTAGGGGTGGACTGGTGGGTAGGGGTGGACTGGTGGGTAGGGGTGGACTGGTGGGTAGAGGTGGACTGGTGGGTAGAGGTGGACTGGTGGGTAGGGGTGGACTGGTGGGTAGGGGTGGACTGGTGGGTAGGGGTGGACTGGTGGGTAGGGGTGGACTGGTGGGTAGCGGTGGAGTGGTGGGTAGGGGTGGACTGGTGGGTAGGGGTGGACTGGTGGGTAGGGGTGGACTGGTGGGTAGGGGTGGACTGGTGGGTAGGGGTGGACTGGTGGGTAGGGGTGGACTGGTGGGTAGCGGTGGAGTGGTGGGTAGGGGTGGACTGGTGGGTAGGGGTGGACTGGTGGGTAGAGGTGGACTGGTGGGTAGGGGTGGACTGGTGGGTAGGGGTGGACTGGTGGGTAGGGGTGGACTGGTGGGTAGCGGTGGAGTGTTGGGTATGGGTGGACTGGTGGGTAGGGGTGGACTGGTGGGTAGGGGTGGACTGGTGGGTAGGGGTGGACTGGTGGGTAGGGGTGGACTGGTGGGTAGGGGTGGACTGGTGGGTAGAGCTGGACTGGTGGGTAAGGGTGTAAACTGAGCGGGTTGTGGGTGATACGGTGCGGCGTGAGCGGTTATTGGCGGCTTCGTTAATGGCTAACTGTGTGTTGTAGCCTTTTTCTGTTGTGTGCGTTTGTTGTTGATAGTTGTGGCGAAATATTGATGAAGTGGATTCTACATATGAAATTAACGGACATTGAAGGGATTTTTGTTCGGATATCGAATGAACGGCTTTAACTAGTGTTACCTTACCTGGTATTTGTGGTCCACCCTGACATGGTCTGGTTTGACCCGTGTTCATCTGACCTGACCTGGACTGACCTCACCTGGCCTGTTTTTGACCCCACCTGACCCCCACCTGACCCCCACCTGACCCCCACCTGACCCCACCTGACCCCACCTGACCCCCACCTGACCCCACCTGACCCCACCTGACCCCACCTGACCCCCACCTGACCCCACCTGACCCCCACCTGACCCCCACCTGACCCCACCTGACCCCCACCTGACCCCACCTGACCCCACCTGACCCCACCTGACCCCACCTGACCCCACCTGACCCCACCTGACCCCACCTGACCTCACCTGACCCCACCTGACCTCACCCGACCCCGTCTCGTGCCCGCCAGGTGGCGTCGGGCCAGATCAACATGCGCGATTGTCGTGTGGAGGAGGTGTCGCACATCACCGACTCGGACGAGGACTCGGACACGCCCCCGCAGGCGGCCGACCTCACCATCGGCGTGTTCCCCAGCCACCAGAGTCCTACCTACTTCATCATGGCCAACAAAGGCGACAAGGTACGCACCGGCTCGGCTGGCGACAGGCGGCCGGCTTTCCCAACTATGGTACTTGCCTGTATGGCCCAGCTTTACAGAACCTCTGGCCCTCTGGTACCCTTTCCTTCCGCATAACCTCTCTCCAGTCGCTCACCTATCCTTATCCACATCCCAACAAGTGGAGCAGGGAGACGCCAGCCTTCCTAGCCAGGACTCCGGGTCGGGGTGGGGACGCCCGCCCTCCGGACAGTCATGATATTGGGTCGGGCAAGAGGTAACCAGAAAGGTGTCGGCGTGGCATTCTGTGGCTGGTGTTCGTTATTCCTGTGTATTTGATGGAGTAAGCTTGAAGTCGTTTGCTGACTTCTTGTCTAGCTTTGTTTGCGGTGTAGCTGTGGCGAATTTGGCTGAGTTGATATGTGTGTGGGTGTGGGTGTGGTGTGGGTGTGGGTGTGGGTGTGGGTGTGGGTGTGGGTGTGGGTGTGGGTGTGGGTGTGGGTGTGGGTGTGGGTGTGGGTGTGGGTGTGGGTGTGGGTGTGGGTGTGGGTGTGGGTGTGGGTGTGGGTGTGGGTGTGGGTGTGGGTGTGGGTGTGGGTGTGGTGTGGGTGTGGGTGTGGGTGTGGGTGTGGGTGTGGGTGTGGGTGTGGTGTGTGTGTGTGTGTGTGTGTGTGTGTGTGTGTGTGTGTGTGTGTGTGTGTGTGTGTGTGTGTGTGTGTGTGTGTGTGTGTGTGTGTGTGTGTGTGTGTGTGTGTGTGTGTGTGTGGTGTGTGTGTGTGTGTGTGTGTGTGGTGTGTGTGTGTGTGTGTGTGTGTGTGTGTGTGTGTGTGTGTGTGTGTGTGTGTGTGTGTGTGTGTGTGTGTGTGTGTGTGTGTGTGTGTGTGTGTGTGTGTGTGTGTGTGTGTGTGTGTGTGTGTGTGTGTGTGTGTGTGTGTGTGTGTGTGTGTGTGTGTGTGTGTGTGTGTGTGTGTGTGTGTGTGTGTGTGTGTGTGTGTGTGTGTGTGTGTGTGTGTGTGTGTGTGTGTGTGTGTGTGTGTGTGTGTGTGTGTGTGTGTGTGTGTGTGTGTGTGTGTGTGTGTGTGTGTGTGTGTGTGTGTGTGTGTGTGTGTGTGTGTGTGTGTGTGT
>JAXIVJ010002557.1:0-2500 GCA_036785665.1 Chirona hameri
ACATCATCATCAACATCATCAGCAACATCATCAGCAACATCATCATCAATATCATCAGCAACATCATCAACAACATCATCATCAGCAACATCATCATCAGTAACATCATCATCAGCAACATCATCATCAACATCATCATCAACATCATCATCAACATCATCATCAACATCATCATCAACATCATCAGCAACATCATCATCAACATCATCATCAACATCATCAGCAACATCATCAGCAACATCATCATCAACATCATCAGCAACATCATCAACAACATCATCATCAGCAACATCATCATCAGCAACATCATCATCAGCATCATCATCATCATCATCATCATCATCATCATCATCATCATCATCATCATCATCATCATCATCATCATCATCATCATCATCATCATCATCATAATCATCATCATCATCATCATCATTATCATCATAATGCCCGGAGGCGGTGTTGTACCGCCTCCGGGCATACCACACCGCCTCCGGGCATACAACACCGCCTCCGGGCATACTACACCGCCTCCGGGCATACCACACCGCCTCCGGGCATACAACACCGCCTCCGGGCATACTACACCGCCTCCGGGCATACCACACCGCCTCCGGGCATACAACACCGCCTCCGGGCATACTACACTGCCTCCGGGATACCACACCGCCTCCGGGCATACAACACCGCCTCCGGGCATACAACACCGCCTCCGGGCATACCACACCGTCTCACGTCATCATCAGCAACATCATCAGCAACATCATCAGCAACATCATCAGCAACATCACCAGCAACATCATCATCAACATAATCAGCAACATCATCAGCAACATCATCAGAAACATCATCAGCAACATCATCAGCAACATCATCATCAACATCATCATCAACATCATCATCAACATCATCATCAACATCAACATCATCATCAACATCATCATCAACATCATCATCAACATCATCATCAACATCATCATCAACATCATCATCAACATCATCATCAACATCATCATCGACATCATCATCAACATCATCATCAACATCATCATCAACATCATCAGCAACATCATCAGCAACATCATCATCAATATCATCAGCAACATCATCAACAACATCATCATCAGCAACATCATCATCAGCAACATCATCATCAGCAACATCATCATCAACATCATCATCAACACCATCATCAACATCATCATCAACATCATCATCAACATCATCATCAACATCATCATCAACATCATCATAAACATCATCAGCAACATCATCAGCAATCATCATCAACATCATCAGCAACATCATCAACAACATCATCATCAGCAACATCATCATCAGCAACATCATCATCAGCAACATCATCATCATCATCATCATCATCATCATCATCATCATCATCATCATCATCATCATCATCATCATCATCATCATCATCATCATTATCATCATCATGCCCGGAGGCGGTGTTGTACCGCCTCCGGGCATACCACACCGCCTCCGGGCATACAACACCGCCTCCGGGCATACTACACCGCCTCCGGGCATACCACACCGCCTCCGGGCATACAACACCGCCTCCGGGCATACTACACCGCCTCCGGGCATACCATACCGCCTCCGGGCATACAACACCGCCTCCGGGCATACTACACCGCCTCCGGGCATACTACACCGCCTCCGGGCATACAACACCGCCTCCGGGCATACAACACCGCCTCCGGGCATACCACACCGCCTCCGGGCATACAACACCGCCTCCGGGCATACAACACCGCCTCCGGGCATACCACACCGTCTCACGTCATCATCAGCAACATCATCAGCAACATCATCAGCAACATCATCAGCAACATCACCAGCAACATCATCAGCAACATCATCAGCAACATCATCAGCAACATCATCATCAACATCATCATCAACATCATCATCAACATCATCATCAACATCAACATCATCATCAACATCATCATCAACATCATCATCAACATCATCATCAACATCATCATCAACATCATCATCAACATCATCATCAACATCATCATCAACATCATCATCAACATCATCAGCAACATCATCAGCAACATCATCAGCAACATCATCAGCAACATCATCAGCAACATCATCAACAACATCATCATCAGGAACATCATCATCAGCAACATCATCATCAGCAACATCATCATCATCATCATCATCATCATCATCATCATCATCATCATCATCATCATCATCATCATCATCATCGTCATCATCATCATCATCATCATCATCATCATCATCATCATCATCATCATCATCATCATCATCATCATCATCATCATCATCATCATCATCATCATCATCATCATCATCATCATCATCATCATTATCATCATCATGCCCGGAGGCGGTGTTGTACCGCCTCCGGGCTTACCACACCGCCTCCGGGCATACAACACCGCCTCCGGGCATACTACACCGCCTCCGGGCATACCACACCGCCTCCGGGCATACAACA
>JAXIVJ010002557.1:7500-12500 GCA_036785665.1 Chirona hameri
ACCGCCTCCGGGCATACAACACCGCCTCCGGGCATACAACACCGCCTCCGGGCATACCACACCGTCTCACGTCATCATCAGCAACATCATCAGCAACATCATCAGCAACATCATCAGCAACATCACCAGCAACATCATCATCAACATCATCAGCAACATCATCAGCAACATCATCAGGAACATCATCATCAACATCACCATCAACAGCAACATCATCATCAGCAACATCATCATCAGCAACATCATCATCATCATCATCATCATCATCATGATCATCATCATCATCATCATCATCATCATCATCATCATCATCATCATCATCATCATCATCATCATCATCATCATCATCTTCATCATCATCATCATCAGCATCATCATCATCGTTATCATCATCATCATCATCATCATCATCATCATCATCATCATCAGCAACATCATCAGCAACATCATCAGCAACATCATCAGCAACATCACCAGCAACATCATCATCAACATAATCAGCAACATCATCAGCAACATCATCAGCAACATCATCAGCAACATCATCAGCAACATCATCAGCAACATCATCATCAACATCATCATCAACATCATGATCATCATCATCATCATCATCATCATCATCATCATCATCATCATCATCATCATCATCATCATCATCATCATCATCATCATCATCATCATCATCATCATCATCATCATCATCATCATCATCATCATCATCATCATCATCATCATCATCATCATCATCATCATCATCATCATCATCATCATCATCATCATCATCATCATCATCATCATCATCATCATCATCATCATCATCATCATCATCATCATCATCATCATCATCATCATCATCATCATCATCATCATCATCATCATCATCATCATCATCATCATCATTATCATCATCATGCCCGGAGGCGGTGTTGTACCGCCTCCGGGCATACCACACCGCCTCCGGGCATACAACACCGCCTCCGGGCATACTACACCGCCTCCGGGCATACCACACCGCCTCCGGGCATACAACACCGCCTCCGGGCATACTACTCCGCCTCCGGGCATACCACACCGCCTCCGGGCATACAACACCGCCTCCGGGCATACTACACCGCCTCCGGGCATACCACACCGCCTCCGGGCATACAACACCGCCTCCGGGCATACTACACCGCCTCCGGGCATACCACACCGCCTCCGGGCATACAACACCGCCTCCGGGCATACAACACCGCTTCCGGGCATACCACACCGTCTCACGTCATCATCAGCAACATCATCAGCAACATCATCAGCAACATCATCAGCAACATCATCAGCAACATCACCAGCAACATCATCATCAACATCATCAGCAACATCATCAGCAACATCATCAGCAACATCATCATCAACATCATCATCAACATCATCATCATCATCATCATCAATATCAACATCATCATCAACATCATCATCAACATCATCATCAACATCATCATCAACATCATCATCAACATCATCATCAACATCATCATCAACATCATCATCAACATCATCATCAACATCATCATCAACATCATCAGCAACATAATCAACAACATCATCATCAGCAACATCATCATCAGCAACATCATCATCAGCAACATCATCATCATCATCATCATCATCATCATCATCATCATCATCATCATCATCATCATCATCATCATCATCATCATCATCATCATCATCATCATCATCATCATCATCATGCCCGGAGGCGGTGTTGTACCGCCTCCGGGCATACCACACCGCCTCCGGGCATACAACACCGCCTCCGGGCATACTACACCGCCTCCGGGCATACCACACCGCCTCCGGGCATACAACACCGCCTCCGGGCATACTACACCGCCTCCGGGCATACCACTACGCCTCCGGGCATACAACACCGCCTCCGGGCATACAACACCGCCTCCGGGCATACCACACCGCCTCCGGGCATACAACACCGCCTCCGGGCATACAACACCGCCTCCGGGCATACCACACCGTCTCACGTCATCATCAGCAACATCATCAGCAACATCATCAGCAACATCATCAGCAACATCATCAGCAACATCACCAGCAACATCATCATCAACATAATCAGCAACATCATCAGCAACATCATCAGCAACAGCAACATCATCAGCAACATCATCATTAACATCATCATCAACATCATCATCAACATCATCATCAACATCAACATCATCATCAACATCATCATCAACATCATCATCAACATCATCATCAACATCATCATCAACATCATCATCAACATCATCATCAACATCATCATCAACATCATCATCAACATCATCAGCAACATCATCAGCAACATCATCATCAATATCATCAGCAACATCATCAACAACATCATCATCAGCAACATCATCATCAGCAACATCATCATCAGCAACATCATCATCAACATCATCATCAACATCATCATCAACATCATCATCAACATCATCATCAACATCATCAGCAACATCATCATCAACATCATCATCAACATCATCAGCAACATCATCAGCAACATCATCATCAACATCATCAGCAACATCATCAACAACATCATCATCAGCAACATCATCATCAGCAACATCATCATCAGCATCATGATCATCATCATCATCATCATCATCATCATCATCATCATCATCATCATCATCATCATCATCATCATCATCATCATCATCATCATCATCATAATCATCATCATCATCATCATCATTATCATCATCATGCCCGGAGGCGGTGTTGTACCGCCTCCGGGCATACCACACCGCCTCCGGGCATACAACACCGCCTCCGGGCATACTACACCGCCTCCGGGCATACCACACCGCCTCCGGGCATACAACACCGCCTCCGGGCATACTACACCGCCTCCGGGCATACCACACCGCCTCCGGGCATACAACACCGCCTCCGGGCATACTACACTGCCTCCGGGATACCACACCGCCTCCGGGCATACAACACCGCCTCCGGGCATACAACACCGCCTCCGGGCATACCACACCGTCTCACGTCATCATCAGCAACATCATCAGCAACATCATCAGCAACATCATCAGCAACATCACCAGCAACATCATCATCAACATAATCAGCAACATCATCAGCAACATCATCAGAAACATCATCAGCAACATCATCAGCAACATCATCATCAACATCATCATCAACATCATCATCAACATCATCATCAACATCATCATCAACATCAACATCATCATCAACATCATCATCAACATCATCATCAACATCATCATCAACATCATCATCAACATCATCATCAACATCATCATCAACATCATCATCGACATCATCATCAACATCATCATCAACATCATCATCAACATCATCAGCAACATCATCAGCAACATCATCATCAATATCATCAGCAACATCATCAACAACATCATCATCAGCAACATCATCATCAGCAACATCATCATCAGCAACATCATCATCAACATCATCATCAACACCATCATCAACATCATCATCAACATCATCATCAACATCATCATCAACATCATCATCAACATCATCATAAACATCATCAGCAACATCATCAGCAACATCATCATCAACATCATCAGCAACATCATCAACAACATCATCATCAGCAACATCATCATCAGCAACATCATCATCAGCAACATCATCATCATCATCATCATCATCATCATCATCATCATCATCATCATCATCATCATCATCATCATCATCATCATCATTATCATCATCATGCCCGGAGGCGGTGTTGTACCGCCTCCGGGCATACCACACCGCCTCCGGGCATACAACACCGCCTCCGGGCATACTACACCGCCTCCGGGCATACCACACCGCCTCCGGGCATACAACACCGCCTCCGGGCATACAACACCGCCTCCGGGCATACAACACCGCCTCCGGGCATACAACACCGCCTCCGGGCATACCACACCGCCTCCGGGCATACAACACCGCCTCCGGGCATACAACACCGCCTCCGGGCATACCACACCGTCTCACGTCATCATCAGCAACATCATCAGCAACATCATCAGCAACATCATCAGCAACATCACCAGCAACATCATCAGCAACATCATCAGCAACATCATCAGCAACATCATCATCAACATCATCATCAACATCATCATCAACATCATCATCAACATCAACATTATCATCAACATCATCATCAACATCATCATCAACATCATCATCAACATCATCATCAACATCATCATCAACATCATCATCAACATCATCATCAACATCATCATCAACATCATCAGCAACATCATCAGCAACATCATCAGCAACATCATCATCAACATCATCAGCAACATCATCAACAACATCATCATCAGGAACATCATCATCAGCAACATCATCATCAGCAACATCATCATCATCATCATCATCATCATCATCATCATCATCATCATCATCATCATCATCATCATCATCGTCATCATCATCATCATCATCATCATCATCATCATCATCATCATCATCATCATCATCATCATCATCATCATCATCATCATCATCATCATCATCATCATCATCATCATCATCATCATCATCATCATCATTATCATCATCATGCCCGGAGGCGGTGTTGTACCGCCTCCGGGCTTACCACACCGCCTCCGGGCATACAACACCGCCTCCGGGCATACTACACCGCCTCCGGGCATACCACACCGCCTCCGGGCATACAACACCGCCTCCGGGCATACTACACCGCCTCCGGGCTTACCACACCGCCTCCGGGCATACAACACCGCCTCTGGGCATACTACACCGCCTCCGGGCATACCACACCGCCTCCGGGCATACAACACCGCCTCCGGGCATACTACACCGCCTCCGGGCATACCACACCGCCTCCGGGCATACAACACCGCCTCCGGGCATACTACACCGCCTGCGGGCATACCACACCGCCTCCGGGCATACAACACCGCCTCCGGGCA
>JAXIVJ010002557.1:17500-20000 GCA_036785665.1 Chirona hameri
CAACATCCTCATCAGCAACATCATCATCATCATCATCATCATCATCATGCTCATCATCATCATCATCATCATCATCATCATCATCATCATCATCATCATCATCATCATCATCATCATCATCATCATCATTATCATCATCATGCCCGGAGGCGGTGTTGTACTGCCTCCGGGCTTACCACACCGCCTCCGGGCATACAACACCGCCTCCGGGCATACTACACCGCCTCCGGGCATACCACACCGCCTCCGGGCATACAACACCGCCTCCGGGCATACTACACCGCCTCCGGGCATACCACACCGCCTCCGGGCAGACAACACCGCCTCCGGGCATACTACACCGCCTCCGGGCATACCACACCGCCTCCGGGCATACAACACCGCCTCCGGGCATACTACACCGCCTCCGGGCATACCACACCGCCTCCGGGCATACAACACCGCCTCCGGGCATACTACACCGCCTCCGGGCATACCACACCGCCTCCGGGCATACAACACCGCCTCCGGGCATACAACACCGCCTCCGGGCATACCACACCGCCTCCGGGCATACAACACCGCCTCCGGGCATACAACACCGCCTCCGGGCATACCACACCGTCTCACGTCATCATCAGCAACATCATCAGCAACATCATCAGCAACATCATCAGCAACATCACCAGCAACATCATCATCAACATCATCAGCAACATCATCAGCAACATCATCAGGAACATCATCATCAACATCACCATCAACAGCAACATCATCATCAGCAACATCATCATCAGCAACATCATCATCATCATCATCATCATCATCATGATCATCATCATCATCATCATCATCATCATCATCATCATCATCATCATCATCATCATCATCATCATCATCATCTTCATCATCATCATCATCAGCATCATCATCATCATCATCATCATCATCATCATCATCATCATCATCATCATCATCATCAGCAACATCATCAGCAACATCATCAGCAACATCATCAGCAACATCACCAGCAACATCATCATCAACATAATCAGCAACATCATCAGCAACATCATCAGCAACATCATCAGCAACATCATCAGCAACATCATCAGCAACATCATCATCAACATCATCATCAACATCATGATCATCATCATCATCATCATCATCATCATCATCATCATCATCATCATCATCATCATCATCATCATCATCATCATCATCATCATCATCATCATCATCATCATCATCATCATCATCATCATCATCATCATCATCATCATCATCATCATCATCATCATCATCATCATCATCATCATCATCATCATCATCATCATCATCATCATCATCATCATCATCATCATCATCATCATCATCATCATCATCATCATCATCATCATCATCATCATCATCATCATCATCATCATCATCATCATCATCATCATCATCATCATCATCATCATCATCATCATCATCATTATCATCATCATGCCCGGAGGCGGTGTTGTACCGCCTCCGGGCATACCACACCGCTTCCGGGCATACAACACCGCCTCCGGGCATACTACACCGCCTCCGGGCATACCACACCGCCTCCGGGCATACAACACCGCCTCCGGGCATACTACACCGCCTCCGGGCATACCACACCGCCTCCGGGCATACAACACCGCCTCCGGGCATACTACACTGCCTCCGGGATACCACACCGCCTCCGGGCATACAACACCGCCTCCGGGCATACAACACCGCCTCCGGGCATACCACACCGTCTCACGTCATCATCAGCAACATCATCAGCAACATCATCAGCAACATCACCAGCAACATCATCATCAACATCATCATCAACATCATCAGCAACATCATCAGCAACATCATCATCAATATCATCAGCAACATCATCAACAACATCATCATCAGCAACATCATCATCAGCAACATCATCATCAGCAACATCATCATCAACATCATCATCAACATCATAATCAACATCATCATCAACATCATCATCAACATCATCAGCAACATCATCATCAACATCATCATCAACATCATCAGCAACATCATCAGCAACATCATCATCAACATCATCAGCAACATCATCAACAACATCATCATCAGCAACATCATCATCAGCAACATCATCAGCAGCATCATCATCATCATCATCATCATCATCATCATCATCATCATCATCATCATCATCATCATCATCATCATCATCATCATCATCATCATCATCATAATCATCATCATCATCATCATCATTATCATCATCATGCCCGGAGGCGGTGTTGTACCGCCTCCGGGCATACCACACCGCCTCCGGGCATACAACACCGCCTCCGGGCATACTACACCGCCTCCGGGCATACCACACCGCCTCCGGGCATACAACACCGCCTCCGGGCATACTACACCGCCTCCGGGCATACCACACCGCCTCCGGGCATACAACACCGCCTCCGGGCATACTACACTGCCTCCGGGATACCACACCGCCTCCGGGCATACA
>JAXIVJ010002557.1:22500-25000 GCA_036785665.1 Chirona hameri
ACATCATCATCAGCAGCATCATCATCATCATCATCATCATCATCATCATCATCATCATCATCATCATCATCATCATCATCATCATCATCATCATCATCATCATCATCATCATAATCATCATCATCATCATCATCATTATCATCATCATGCCCGGAGGCGGTGTTGTACCGCCTCCGGGCATACCACACCGCCTCCGGGCATACAACACCGCCTCCGGGCATACTACACCGCCTCCGGGCATACCACACCGCCTCCGGGCATACAACACCGCCTCCGGGCATACTACACCGCCTCCGGGCATACCACACCGCCTCCGGGCATACAACACCGCCTCCGGGCATACTACACCGCCTCCGGGCATACCACACCGCCTCCGGGCATACAACACCGCCTCCGGGCATACAACACCGCCTCCGGGCATACCACACCGTCTCACGTCATCATCAGCAACATCATCAGCAACATCATCAGCAACATCATCAGCAACATCATCAGCAACATCACCAGCAACATCATCATCAACATCATCAGCAACATCATCAGCAACATCATCAGCAACATCATCATCAACATCATCATCAACATCATCATCATCATCATCATCAATATCAACATCATCATCAACATCATCATCAACATCATCATCAACATCATCATCAACATCATCATCAACATCATCATCAACATCATCATCAACATCATCATCAACATCATCATCAACATCATCAGCAACATAATCAACAACATCATCATCAGCAACATCATCATCAGCAACATCATCATCAGCAACATCATCATCATCATCATCATCATCATCATCATCATCATCATCATCATCATCATCATCATCATCATCATCATCATCATCATCATCATCATCATCATCATCATCATGCCCGGAGGCGGTGTTGTACCGCCTCCGGGCATACCACACCGCCTCCGGGCATACAACACCGCCTCCGGGCATACTACACCGCCTCCGGGCATACCACACCGCCTCCGGGCATACAACACCGCCTCCGGGCATACTACACCGCCTCCGGGCATACCACTACGCCTCCGGGCATACAACACCGCCTCCGGGCATACAACACCGCCTCCGGGCATACCACACCGCCTCCGGGCATACAACACCGCCTCCGGGCATACAACACCGCCTCCGGGCATACCACACCGTCTCACGTCATCATCAGCAACATCATCAGCAACATCATCAGCAACATCATCAGCAACATCATCAGCAACATCACCAGCAACATCATCATCAACATAATCAGCAACATCATCAGCAACATCATCAGCAACATCATCAGCAACATCATCAGCAACATCATCAGCAACATCATCATTAACATCATCATCAACATCATCATCAACATCATCATCAACATCAACATCATCATCAACATCATCATCAACATCATCATCAACATCATCATCAACATCATCATCAACATCATCATCAACATCATCATCAACATCATCATCAACATCATCATCAACATCATCAGCAACATCATCAGCAACATCATCATCAATATCATCAGCAACATCATCAACAACATCATCATCAGCAACATCATCATCAGCAACATCATCATCAGCAACATCATCATCAACATCATCATCAACATCATCATCAACATCATCATCAACATCATCATCAACATCATCAGCAACATCATCATCAACATCATCATCAACATCATCAGCAACATCATCAGCAACATCATCATCAACATCATCAGCAACATCATCAACAACATCATCATCAGCAACATCATCATCAGCAACATCATCATCAGCAGCATCATCATCATCATCATCATCATCATCATCATCATCATCATCATCATCATCATCATCATCATCATCATCATCATCATCATCATCATCATCATCATAATCATCATCATCATCATCATCATTATCATCATCATGCCCGGAGGCGGTGTTGTACCGCCTCCGGGCATACCACACCGCCTCCGGGCATACAACACCGCCTCCGGGCATACTACACCGCCTCCGGGCATACCACACCGCCTCCGGGCATACAACACCGCCTCCGGGCATACTACACCGCCTCCGGGCATACCACACCGCCTCCGGGCATACAACACCGCCTCCGGGCATACTACACTGCCTCCGGGATACCACACCGCCTCCGGGCATACAACACCGCCTCCGGGCATACAACACCGCCTCCGGGCATACCACACCGTCTCACGTCATCATCAGCAACATCATCAGCAACATCATCAGCAACATCATCAGCAACATCACCAGCAACATCATCATCAACATAATCAGCAACATCATCAGCAACATCATCAGCAACATCATCAGCAACATCATCAGCAACATCATCATCAACATCATCATCAACATCATCATCAACATCATCATCAACATCAACATCATCATCAACATCATCATCAACATCATCATCAACATCATCATCAACATCATCATCAACATCATCATCAACATCATCATCAAC
>JAXIVJ010002557.1:42500-45000 GCA_036785665.1 Chirona hameri
TCATCATCATCATCATCATCATCATCATCATCATCATCATCATCATGCCCGGAGGCGGTGTTGTACCGCCTCCGGGCATACCACACCGCCTCCGGGCATACAACACCGCCTCCGGGCATACTACACCGCCTCCGGGCATACCACACCGCCTCCGGGCATACAACACCGCCTCCGGGCATACTACACCGCCTCCGGGCATACCACTACGCCTCCGGGCATACAACACCGCCTCCGGGCATACAACACCGCCTCCGGGCATACCACACCGCCTCCGGGCATACAACACCGCCTCCGGGCATACAACACCGCCTCCGGGCATACCACACCGTCTCACGTCATCATCAGCAACATCATCAGCAACATCATCAGCAACATCATCAGCAACATCATCAGCAACATCACCAGCAACATCATCATCAACATAATCAGCAACATCATCAGCAACATCATCAGCAACATCATCAGCAACATCATCAGCAACATCATCATTAACATCATCATCAACATCATCATCAACATCATCATCAACATCAACATCATCATCAACATCATCATCAACATCATCATCAACATCATCATCAACATCATCATCAACATCATCATCAACATCATCATCAACATCATCATCAACATCATCATCAACATCATCAGCAACATCATCAGCAACATCATCATCAATATCATCAGCAACATCATCAACAACATCATCATCAGCAACATCATCATCAGCAACATCATCATCAGCAACATCATCATCAACATCATCATCAACATCATCATCAACATCATCATCAACATCATCATCAACATCATCAGCAACATCATCATCAACATCATCATCAACATCATCAGCAACATCATCAGCAACATCATCATCAACATCATCAGCAACATCATCAACAACATCATCATCAGCAACATCATCATCAGCAACATCATCATCAGCAGCATCATCATCATCATCATCATCATCATCATCATCATCATCATCATCATCATCATCATCATCATCATCATCATCATCATCATCATCATCATCATCATAATCATCATCATCATCATCATCATTATCATCATCATGCCCGGAGGCGGTGTTGTACCGCCTCCGGGCATACCACACCGCCTCCGGGCATACAACACCGCCTCCGGGCATACTACACCGCCTCCGGGCATACCACACCGCCTCCGGGCATACAACACCGCCTCCGGGCATACTACACCGCCTCCGGGCATACCACACCGCCTCCGGGCATACAACACCGCCTCCGGGCATACTACACTGCCTCCGGGATACCACACCGCCTCCGGGCATACAACACCGCCTCCGGGCATACAACACCGCCTCCGGGCATACCACACCGTCTCACGTCATCATCAGCAACATCATCAGCAACATCATCAGCAACATCATCAGCAACATCACCAGCAACATCATCATCAACATAATCAGCAACATCATCAGCAACATCATCAGCAACATCATCAGCAACATCATCAGCAACATCATCATCAACATCATCATCAACATCATCATCAACATCATCATCAACATCAACATCATCATCAACATCATCATCAACATCATCATCAACATCATCATCAACATCATCATCAACATCATCATCAACATCATCATCAACATCATCATCGACATCATCATCAACATCATCATCAACATCATCATCAACATCATCAGCAACATCATCAGCAACATCATCATCAATATCATCAGCAACATCATCAACAACATCATCATCAGCAACATCATCATCAGCAACATCATCATCAGCAACATCATCATCAACATCATCATCAACACCATCATCAACATCATCATCAACATCATCATCAACATCATCATCAACATCATCATCAACATCATCATCAACATCATAAGCAACATCATCAGCAACATCATCATCAACATCATCAGCAACATCATCAACAACATCATCATCAGCAACATCATCATCAGCAACATCATCATCAGCAACATCATCATCATCATCATCATCATCATCATCATCATCATCATCATCATCATCATCATCATCATCATCATCATCATCATCATTATCATCATCATGCCCGGAGGCGGTGTTGTACCGCCTCCGGGCATACCACACCGCCTCCGGGCATACAACACCGCCTCCGGGCATACTACACCGCCTCCGGGCATACCACACCGCCTCCGGGCATACAACACCGCCTCCGGGCATACTACACCGCCTCCGGGCATACCATACCGCCTCCGGGCATACAACACCGCCTCCGGGCATACTACACCGCCTCCGGGCATACCACACCGCCTCCGGGCATACAACACCGCCTCCGGGCATACAACACCGCCTCCGGGCATACCACACCGCCTCCGGGCATACAACACCGCCTCCGGGCATACAACACCGCCTCCGGGCATACCACACCGTCTCACGTCATCATCAGCAACATCATCAGCAACATCATCAGCAACATCATCAGCAACATCACCAGCAACATC
>JAXIVJ010002557.1:52500-55000 GCA_036785665.1 Chirona hameri
ATCAGCAACATCACCAGCAACATCATCATCAACATCATCAGCAACATCATCAGCAACATCATCAGCAACATCATCATCAACATCATCATCAACATCATCATCATCATCATCATCAATATCAACATCATCATCAACATCATCATCAACATCATCATCAACATCATCATCAACATCATCATCAACATCATCATCAACATCATCATCAACATCATCATCAACATCATCATCAACATCATCAGCAACATAATCAACAACATCATCATCAGCAACATCATCATCAGCAACATCATCATCAGCAACATCATCATCATCATCATCATCATCATCATCATCATCATCATCATCATCATCATCATCATCATCATCATCATCATCATCATCATCATCATCATCATCATCATCATGCCCGGAGGCGGTGTTGTACCGCCTCCGGGCATACCACACCGCCTCCGGGCATACAACACCGCCTCCGGGCATACTACACCGCCTCCGGGCATACCACACCGCCTCCGGGCATACAACACCGCCTCCGGGCATACTACACCGCCTCCGGGCATACCACTACGCCTCCGGGCATACAACACCGCCTCCGGGCATACAACACCGCCTCCGGGCATACCACACCGCCTCCGGGCATACAACACCGCCTCCGGGCATACAACACCGCCTCCGGGCATACCACACCGTCTCCCGTCATCATCAGCAACATCATCAGCAACATCATCAGCAACATCATCAGCAACATCATCAGCAACATCACCAGCAACATCATCATCAACATAATCAGCAACATCATCAGCAACATCATCAGCAACATCATCAGCAACATCATCAGCAACATCATCATTAACATCATCATCAACATCATCATCAACATCATCATCAACATCAACATCATCATCAACATCATCATCAACATCATCATCAACATCATCATCAACATCATCATCAACATCATCATCAACATCATCATCAACATCATCATCAACATCATCATCAACATCATCAGCAACATCATCAGCAACATCATCATCAATATCATCAGCAACATCATCAACAACATCATCATCAGCAACATCATCATCAGCAACATCATCATCAGCAACATCATCATCAACATCATCATCAACATCATCATCAACATCATCATCAACATCATCATCAACATCATCAGCAACATCATCATCAACATCATCATCAACATCATCAGCAACATCATCAGCAACATCATCATCAACATCATCAGCAACATCATCAACAACATCATCATCAGCAACATCATCATCAGCAACATCATCATCAGCAGCATCATCATCATCATCATCATCATCATCATCATCATCATCATCATCATCATCATCATCATCATCATCATCATCATCATCATCATCATCATCATCATAATCATCATCATCATCATCATCATTATCATCATCATGCCCGGAGGCGGTGTTGTACCGCCTCCGGGCATACCACACCGCCTCCGGGCATACAACACCGCCTCCGGGCATACTACACCGCCTCCGGGCATACCACACCGCCTCCGGGCATACAACACCGCCTCCGGGCATACTACACCGCCTCCGGGCATACCACACCGCCTCCGGGCATACAACACCGCCTCCGGGCATACTACACTGCCTCCGGGATACCACACCGCCTCCGGGCATACAACACCGCCTCCGGGCATACAACACCGCCTCCGGGCATACCACACCGTCTCACGTCATCATCAGCAACATCATCAGCAACATCATCAGCAACATCATCAGCAACATCACCAGCAACATCATCATCAACATAATCAGCAACATCATCAGCAACATCATCAGCAACATCATCAGCAACATCATCAGCAACATCATCATCAACATCATCATCAACATCATCATCAACATCATCATCAACATCAACATCATCATCAACATCATCATCAACATCATCATCAACATCATCATCAACATCATCATCAACATCATCATCAACATCATCATCAACATCATCATCGACATCATCATCAACATCATCATCAACATCATCATCAACATCATCAGCAACATCATCAGCAACATCATCATCAATATCATCAGCAACATCATCAACAACATCATCATCAGCAACATCATCATCAGCAACATCATCATCAGCAACATCATCATCAACATCATCATCAACACCATCATCAACATCATCATCAACATCATCATCAACATCATCATCAACATCATCATCAACATCATCATCAACATCATAAGCAACATCATCAGCAACATCATCATCAACATCATCAGCAACATCATCAACAACATCATCATCAGCAACATCATCATCAGCAACATCATCATCAGCAACATCATCATCATCATCATCATCATCATCATCATCATCATCATCATCATCATCATCATCATCATCATCATCATCATCATCATTATCATCATCATGCCCGGAGGCGGTGTTGTACCGCCTCCGGGCATACCACACCGCCTCCGGGCATACA
>JAXIVJ010002557.1:85000-87500 GCA_036785665.1 Chirona hameri
ATTATCATCATCATGCCCGGAGGCGGTGTTGTACCGCCTCCGGGCATACCACACCGCCTCCGGGCATACAACACCGCCTCCGGGCATACTACACCGCCTCCGGGCATACCACACCGCCTCCGGGCATACAACACCGCCTCCGGGCATACTACACCGCCTCCGGGCATACCACACCGCCTCCGGGCATACAACACCGCCTCCGGGCATACTACACTGCCTCCGGGATACCACACCGCCTCCGGGCATACAACACCGCCTCCGGGCATACAACACCGCCTCCGGGCATACCACACCGTCTCACGTCATCATCAGCAACATCATCAGCAACATCATCAGCAACATCATCAGCAACATCACCAGCAACATCATCATCAACATAATCATCAACATCATCAGCAACATCATCAGCAACATCATCAGCAACATCATCAGCAACATCATCATCAACATCATCATCAACATCATCATCAACATCATCATCAACATCAACATCATCATCAACATCATCATCAACATCATCATCAACATCATCATCAACATCATCATCAACATCATCATCAACATCATCATCAACATCATCATCGACATCATCATCAACATCATCATCAACATCATCATCAACATCATCAGCAACATCATCAGCAACATCATCATCAATATCATCAGCAACATCATCAACAACATCATCATCAGCAACATCATCATCAGCAACATCATCATCAGCAACATCATCATCAACATCATCATCAACACCATCATCAACATCATCATCAACATCATCATCAACATCATCATCAACATCATCATCAACATCATCATCAACATCATAAGCAACATCATCAGCAACATCATCATCAACATCATCAGCAACATCATCAACAACATCATCATCAGCAACATCATCATCAGCAACATCATCATCAGCAACATCATCATCATCATCATCATCATCATCATCATCATCATCATCATCATCATCATCATCATCATCATTATCATCATCATGCCCGGAGGCGGTGTTGTACCGCCTCCGGGCATACCACACCGCCTCCGGGCATACAACACCGCCTCCGGGCATACTACACCGCCTCCGGGCATACCACACCGCCTCCGGGCATACAACACCGCCTCCGGGCATACTACACCGCCTCCGGGCATACCATACCGCCTCCGGGCATACAACACCGCCTCCGGGCATACTACACCGCCTCCGGGCATACCACACCGCCTCCGGGCATACAACACCGCCTCCGGGCATACAACACCGCCTCCGGGCATACCACACCGCCTCCGGGCATACAACACCGCCTCCGGGCATACAACACCGCCTCCGGGCATACCACACCGTCTCACGTCATCATCAGCAACATCATCAGCAACATCATCAGCAACATCATCAGCAACATCACCAGCAACATCATCAGCAACATCATCAGCAACATCATCAGCAACATCATCATCAACATCATCATCAACATCATCATCAACATCATCATCAACATCAACATCATCATCAACATCATCATCAACATCATCATCAACATCATCATCAACATCATCATCAATATCATCATCAACATCATCATCAACATCCTCATCAACATCATCATCAACATCATCAGCAACATCATCAGCAACATCATCAGCAACATCATCATCAACATCATCAGCAACATCATCAACAACATCATCATCAGGAACATCATCATCAGCAACATCATCATCAGCAACATCATCATCATCATCATCATCATCATCATCATCATCATCATCATCATCATCATCATCATCATCATCGTCGTCATCATCATCATCATCATCATCATCATCATCATCATCATCATCATCATCATCATCATCATCATCATCATCATCATCATCATCATCATCATCATCATCATCATCATCATCATCATCATCATCATTATCATCATCATGCCCGGAGGCGGTGTTGTACCGCCTCCGGGCTTACCACACCGCCTCCGGGCATACAACACCGCCTCCGGGCATACTACACCGCCTCCGGGCATACCACACCGCCTCCGGGCATACAACACCGCCTCCGGGCATACTACACCGCCTCCGGGCTTACCACACCGCCTCCGGGCATACAACACCGCCTCTGGGCATACTACACCGCCTCCGGGCATACCACACCGCCTCCGGGCATACAACACCGCCTCCGGGCATACTACACCGCCTCCGGGCATACCACACCGCCTCCGGGCATACAACACCGCCTCCGGGCATACTACACCGCCTGCGGGCATACCACACCGCCTCCGGGCATACAACACCGCCTCCGGGCATACAACACCACCTCCGGGCATACCACACCGCCTCCGGCCATACAACACCGCCTCCGGGCATACAACACCGCCTCCGGGCATACCACACCGTCTCACGTCATCATCAGCAACATCATCAGCAACATCATCAGCAACATCATCAGCAACATCACCAGCAACATCATCATCAACATCATCAGCAACATCATCAG
>JAXIVJ010002557.1:97500-105000 GCA_036785665.1 Chirona hameri
TACAACACCGCCTCCGGGCATACTACACCGCCTCCGGGCATACCACACCGCCTCCGGGCATACAACACCGCCTCCGGGCATACTACACCGCCTCCGGGCATACCACTACGCCTCCGGGCATACAACACCGCCTCCGGGCATACAACACCGCCTCCGGGCATACCACACCGCCTCCGGGCATACAACACCGCCTCCGGGCATACAACACCGCCTCCGGGCATACCACACCGTCTCACGTCATCATCAGCAACATCATCAGCAACATCATCAGCAACATCATCAGCAACATCATCAGCAACATCACCAGCAACATCATCATCAACATAATCAGCAACATCATCAGCAACATCATCAGCAACATCATCAGCAACATCATCAGCAACATCATCATCAACATCATCATCAACATCATCATCAACATCATCATCAACATCAACATCATCATCAACATCATCATCAACATCATCATCAACATCATCATCAACATCATCATCAACATCATCATCAACATCATCATCAACATCATCATCAACATCATCATCAACATCATCAGCAACATCATCAGCAACATCATCATCAATATCATCAGCAACATCATCAACAACATCATCATCAGCAACATCATCATCAGCAACATCATCATCAGCAACATCATCATCAACATCATCATCAACATCATAATCAACATCATCATCAACATCATCATCAACATCATCAGCAACATCATCATCAACATCATCATCAACATCATCAGCAACATCATCAGCAACATCATCATCAACATCATCAGCAACATCATCAACAACATCATCATCAGCAACATCATCATCAGCAACATCATCATCAGCATCATCATCATCATCATCATCATCATCATCATCATCATCATCATCATCATCATCATCATCATCATCATCATCATCATCATCATCATAATCATCATCATCATCATCATCATTATCATCATCATGCCCGGAGGCGGTGTTGTACCGCCTCCGGGCATACCACACCGCCTCCGGGCATACAACACCGCCTCCGGGCATACTACACCGCCTCCGGGCATACCACACCGCCTCCGGGCATACAACACCGCCTCCGGGCATACTATACCGCCTCCGGGCATACCACACCGCCTCCGGGCATACAACACCGCCTCCGGGCATACTACACTGCCTCCGGGATACCACACCGCCTCCGGGCATACAACACCGCCTCCGGGCATACAACACCGCCTCCGGGCATACCACACCGCCTCCGGGCATACAACACCGCCTCCGGGCATACAACACCGCCTCCGGGCATACCACACCGTCTCACGTCATCATCAGCAACATCATCAGCAACATCATCAGCAACATCATCAGCAACATCACCAGCAACATCATCAGCAACATCATCAGCAACATCATCAGCAACATCATCAGCAATATCATCATCAACATCATCATCAACATCATCATCAACATCAACATCATCATCAACATCATCATCAACATCAACATCATCATCAACATCATCATCAACATCATCATCAACATCATCATCAACATCATCATCAACATCATCATCAACATCATCATCAACATCATCAGCAACATCATCACCAACATCATCATCAACATCATCAGCAACATCATCAACAACATCATCATCAGGAACATCATCATCAGCAATATCATCATCAGCAACATCATCATCATCATCATCATCATCATCATCATCATCATCATCATCATCATCATCATCATCATCATCATCATCATCATCATCATCATCATCATCATCATCATCATCATCATCATCATCATCATCATCATCATCATCATCATCATCATCATCATCATCATCATCATCATCATCATCATCATCATCATCATCATTATCATCATCATGCCCGGAGGCGGTGTTGTACCGCCTCCGGGCTTACCACACCGCCTCCGGGCATACAACACCGCCTCCGGGCATACTACACCGCCTCCGGGCATACCACACCGCCTCCAGGCATACAACACCGCCTCCGGGCATACTACACCGCCTCCGGGCATACCACACCGCCTCCGGGCATACAACACCGCTTCCGGGCATACTACACCGCCTCCGGGCATACCACACCGCCTCCGGGCATACAACACCGCCTCCGGGCATACTACTCCGCCTCCGGGCATACCACACCGCCTCCGGGCATACAACACCGCCTCCGGGCATACTACACCGCCTCCGGGCATACCACACCGCCTCCGGGCATACAACACCGCCTCCGGGCATACTACACCGCCTCCGGGCATACCACACCGCCTCCGGGCATACAACACCGCCTCCGGGCATACAACACCGCCTCCGGGCATACCACACCGTCTCACGTCATCATCAGCAACATCATCAGCAACATCATCAGCAACATCATCAGCAACATCATCAGCAACATCACCAGCAACATCATCATCAACATCATCAGCAACATCATCAGCAACATCATCAGCAACATCATCATCAACATCATCATCAACATCATCATCATCATCATCATCAATATCAACATCATCATCAACATCATCATCAACATCATCATCAACATCATCATCAACATCATCATCAACATCATCATCAACATCATCATCAACATCATCATCAACATCATCATCAACATCATCAGCAACATAATCAACAACATCATCATCAGCAACATCATCATCAGCAACATCATCATCAGCAACATCATCATCATCATCATCATCATCATCATCATCATCATCATCATCATCATCATCATCATCATCATCATCATCATCATCATCATCATCATCATCATCATCATCATGCCCGGAGGCGGTGTTGTACCGCCTCCGGGCATACCACACCGCCTCCGGGCATACAACACCGCCTCCGGGCATACTACACCGCCTCCGGGCATACCACACCGCCTCCGGGCATACAACACCGCCTCCGGGCATACTACACCGCCTCCGGGCATACCACTACGCCTCCGGGCATACAACACCGCCTCCGGGCATACAACACCGCCTCCGGGCATACCACACCGCCTCCGGGCATACAACACCGCCTCCGGGCATACAACACCGCCTCCGGGCATACCACACCGTCTCACGTCATCATCAGCAACATCATCAGCAACATCATCAGCAACATCATCAGCAACATCATCAGCAACATCACCAGCAACATCATCATCAACATAATCAGCAACATCATCAGCAACATCATCAGCAACATCATCAGCAACATCATCAGCAACATCATCATTAACATCATCATCAACATCATCATCAACATCATCATCAACATCAACATCATCATCAACATCATCATCAACATCATCATCAACATCATCATCAACATCATCATCAACATCATCATCAACATCATCATCAACATCATCATCAACATCATCATCAACATCATCAGCAACATCATCAGCAACATCATCATCAATATCATCAGCAACATCATCAACAACATCATCATCAGCAACATCATCATCAGCAACATCATCATCAGCAACATCATCATCAACATCATCATCAACATCATCATCAACATCATCATCAACATCATCATCAACATCATCAGCAACATCATCATCAACATCATCATCAACATCATCAGCAACATCATCAGCAACATCATCATCAACATCATCAGCAACATCATCAACAACATCATCATCAGCAACATCATCATCAGCAACATCATCATCAGCAGCATCATCATCATCATCATCATCATCATCATCATCATCATCATCATCATCATCATCATCATCATCATCATCATCATCATCATCATCATCATCATCATCATAATCATCATCATCATCATCATCATTATCATCATCATGCCCGGAGGCGGTGTTGTACCGCCTCCGGGCATACCACACCGCCTCCGGGCATACAACACCGCCTCCGGGCATACTACACCGCCTCCGGGCATACCACACCGCCTCCGGGCATACAACACCGCCTCCGGGCATACTACACCGCCTCCGGGCATACCACACCGCCTCCGGGCATACAACACCGCCTCCGGGCATACTACACTGCCTCCGGGATACCACACCGCCTCCGGGCATACAACACCGCCTCCGGGCATACAACACCGCCTCCGGGCATACCACACCGTCTCACGTCATCATCAGCAACATCATCAGCAACATCATCAGCAACATCATCAGCAACATCACCAGCAACATCATCATCAACATAATCAGCAACATCATCAGCAACATCATCAGCAACATCATCAGCAACATCATCAGCAACATCATCATCAACATCATCATCAACATCATCATCAACATCATCATCAACATCAACATCATCATCAACATCATCATCAACATCATCATCAACATCATCATCAACATCATCATCAACATCATCATCAACATCATCATCAACATCATCATCGACATCATCATCAACATCATCATCAACATCATCATCAACATCATCAGCAACATCATCAGCAACATCATCATCAATATCATCAGCAACATCATCAACAACATCATCGTCAGCAACATCATCATCAGCAACATCATCATCAGCAACATCATCATCAACATCATCATCAACACCATCATCAACATCATCATCAACATCATCATCAACATCATCATCAACATCATCATCAACATCATCATCAACATCATAAGCAACATCATCAGCAACATCATCATCAACATCATCAGCAACATCATCAACAACATCATCATCAGCAACATCATCATCAGCAACATCATCATCAGCAACATCATCATCATCATCATCATCATCATCATCATCATCATCATCATCATCATCATCATCATCATCATCATCATCATCATCATCATTATCATCATCATGCCCGGAGGCGGTGTTGTACCGCCTCCGGGCATACCACACCGCCTCCGGGCATACAACACCGCCTCCGGGCATACTACACCGCCTCCGGGCATACCACACCGCCTCCGGGCATACAACACCGCCTCCGGGCATACTACACCGCCTCCGGGCATACCATACCGCCTCCGGGCATACAACACCGCCTCCGGGCATACTACACCGCCTCCGGGCATACCACACCGCATCCGGGCATACAACACCGCCTCCGGGCATACAACACCGCCTCCGGGCATACCACACCGCCTCCGGGCATACAACACCGCCTCCGGGCATACAACACCGCCTCCGGGCATACCACACCGTCTCACGTCATCATCAGCAACATCATCAGCAACATCATCAGCAACATCATCAGCAACATCACCAGCAACATCATCAGCAACATCATCAGCAACATCATCAGCAACATCATCATCAACATCATCATCAACATCATCATCAACATCATCATCAACATCAACATCATCATCAACATCATCATCAACATCATCATCAACATCATCATCAACATCATCATCAACATCATCATCAACATCATCATCAACATCATCATCAACATCATCATCAACATCATCAGCAACATCATCAGCAACATCATCAGCAACATCATCATCAACATCATCAGCAACATCATCAACAACATCATCATCAGGAACATCATCATCAGCAACATCATCATCAGCAACATCATCATCATCATCATCATCATCATCATCATCATCATCATCATCATCATCATCATCATCATCATCGTCATCATCATCATCATCATCATCATCATCATCATCATCATCATCATCATCATCATCATCATCATCATCATCATCATCATCATCATCATCATCATCATCATCATCATCATCATCATCATCATCATCATCATTATCATCATCATGCCCGGAGGCGGTGTTGTACCGCCTCCGGGCTTACCACACCGCCTCCGGGCATACAACACCGCCTCCGGGCATACTACACCGCCTCCGGGCATACCACACCGCCTCCGGGCATACAACACCGCCTCCGGGCATACTACACCGCCTCCGGGCTTACCACACCGCCTCCGGGCATACAACACCGCCTCTGGGCATACTACACCGCCTCCGGGCATACCACACCGCCTCCGGGCATACAACACCGCCTCCGGGCATACTACACCGCCTCCGGGCATACCACACCGCCTCCGGGCATACAACACCGCCTCCGGGCATACTACACCGCCTGCGGGCATACCACACCGCCTCCGGGCATACAACACCGCCTCCGGGCATACAACACCACCTCCGGGCATACCACACCGCCTCCGGCCATACAACACCGCCTCCGGGCATACAACACCGCCTCCGGGCATACCACACCGTCTCACGTCATCATCAGCAACATCATCAGCAACATCATCAGCAACATCATCAGCAACATCACCAGCAACATCATCATCAACATCATCAGCAACATCATCAGCAACATCATCAGGAACATCATCATCAACATCATCATCAACAGCAACATCATCATCAGCAACATCCTCATCAGCAACATCATCATCATCATCATCATCATCATCATGCTCATCATCATCATCATCATCATCATCATCATCATCATCATCATCATCATCATCATCATCATCATCATCATCATCATCATCATCATTATCATCATCATGCCCGGAGGCGGTGTTGTACTGCCTCCGGGCTTACCACACCGCCTCCGGGCATACAACACCGCCTCCGGGCATACTACACCGCCTCCGGGCATACCACACCGCCTCCGGGCATACAACACCGCCTCCGGGCATACTACACCGCCTCCGGGCATACCACACCGCCTCCGGGCAGACAACACCGCCTCCGGGCATACTACACCGCCTCCGGGCATACCACACCGCCTCCGGGCATACAACACCGCCTCCGGGCATACTACACCGCCTCCGGGCATACCACACCGCCTCCGGGCATACAACACCGCCTCCGGGCATACTACACCGCCTCCGGGCATACCACACCGCCTCCGGGCATACAACACCGCCTCCGGGCATACAACACCGCCTCCGGGCATACCACACCGCCTCCGGGCATACAACACCGCCTCCGGGCATACAACACCGCCTCCGGGCATACCACACCGTCTCACGTCATCATCAGCAACATCATCAGCAACATCATCAGCAACATCATCAGCAACATCACCAGCAACATCATCATCAACATCATCAGCAACATCATCAGCAACATCATCAGGAACATCATCATCAACATCACCATCAACAGCAACATCATCATCAGCAACATCATCATCAGCAACATCATCATCATCATCATCATCATCATCATCATCATCATCATCATCATCATCATCATCATCATCATCATCATCATCATCATCATCATCATCATCATCATCATCATCATCATCATCATCATCATCATCATCATCATCATCATCATCATCATCATCATCATCATCATCATTATCATCATCATGCCCGGAGGCGGTGTTGTACCGCCTCCGGGCATACCACACCGCCTCCGGGCATACAACACCGCCTCCGGGCATACTACACCGCCTCCGGGCATACCACACCGCCTCCGGGCATACA
>JAXIVJ010002558.1:0-75000 GCA_036785665.1 Chirona hameri
AGAGAGAGAGAGAGAGAGAGAGAGAGAGAGAGTCGGTCACCCTCTCGGTCAACTGCTGCAGTCTCAGGGGGTGAGTGGGGGTGGGAGAAAGCCAGGGCCGAGTCGCATCAGTGCCCCTGCTCTCTTCTGTTCAGAACCACCGTTGCCGCAGAGAGCGACTCGGGGAGACAAGTCAGTCCACCTCCACCTGCCGTCTTTAGACTGATATGCCGAGCAATCTGCCGAGCAAACCGCCGCCGGCATAGCGGCCCGATACGCCTCGGTGGACATCACCAAAAACGCTATTGTTTCCGCCGCTCCGAGCCCGGATCCGGGACTGCCGCTGGTCAGCGGTTTGCGACACTGCCTGGCTGCTGCAGTTGCCGCACAGGGCCGTGGTGCGCCAACATCGCTTGCGACAGCGGCGGCGGCCGGCCGATCGCGCCGCCGCCGTGACCCGGATGTCCGTGTCGGTATCGTGTGGAGGGGACAGTCGGGGGAGGTTCACCTGTCACAGCGACAATGTCTGGCTGCCGCCACTGTCAACCCGTCACACATCGGCTGCCGGAGGCGTGACGGATGACCGGTGACTGTAGGCAGTGACCGGTGACTGTAGGCAGGTCCCCGGCCAGCTCGGGCTGATTGGGCTGAGTTGTAGGCAGGTCCTCGGCCAGCTCGGGCTGATTGCGCTGAGTGGCTCACCATACCACCATACCGCTCCACGCAGAATGAATGGACACAGGACCGGGGTGGGACGGGGTTCACATCACTAATGGCCCCGCACATCAGCTGTTGACGACAATCAACCACGGCGGATTGTACTACTGACCTGTGTGGACCCCCCCCCCCCCCCCACACACACACAAACAACACACGGTCGCCCCAATCAGCCTGCCACCCCACCGCGGCGTGCTGCAGGCCGTGTTTGCTCACACAGCACACGGCGCTAGACACGCCTGGCTAACCGGGCCGCCGAGCCGGCTGCAGCTGGTGACAAATGAATGAACGGGTCGATGTTCGACTCGGCGCCCGCGACAGATGTCCGACTCGGGGGGCAGATCCGGGAGTGCGCCTGTTACGGGCGCAGCTGGCACGAGCGGCCGCCCGACCACTGCACTCAATAACACCCGACCCTGACCGGCCCGATGAGCCAACCAGCAGCCCTGAGCCGCCCCGCCGGCCCGCCGCCGCGCTACTGCTGCTGCAACACGCCGCATTGAATAGACTCATTCAGTGCAGTTGCGCCATCAGCATCTCCATGAGCCGGGTGGGCCGTGTGGCAGTAAGGCGGCATCAGCATCTCCATGAGTCGGGTGGGCCGTGTGGCAGTAAGGCGGGTATCAGCATCTCCATGAGCCGGACGGGCGTGTGGCAGTAAGGCGGGCATCAGCATCTCCATGAGCCGGACGGGCCGTGTGGCAGTAAGGCGGGTATCAGCATCTCCATGAGCCGGGGTGGGCCGTGTGGCAGTAAGGCGGCATCAGCATCTCCATGAGCCGGGTGGGCCGTGTGGGCAGTAAGGCGGGATCAGCATCTCCATGAGCCGGGTGGGCCGTGTGGCAGTAAGGCGGGTATCAGCATCTCCATGAGCGGACGGGCCGTGTGGCAGTAAGGCGGTATCAGCATCTCCATGAGCCGGGTGGGCCGTGTGGCAGTAAGGCGGGCATCAGCATCTCCATGAGCCGGGTGGCCGTGTGGCAGTAAGGCGGCATCAGCATCTCCATGAGCCGGACGGGCCGTGTGGCAGTAAGGCGGGATCGCATCTCCATGAGCCGGGTGGGCCGTGTGGCAGTAAGGCGGGCATCAGCATCTCCATGAGCGGGTGGGCGTGTGGCAGTAAGGCGGCATCAGCATCTCCATGAGCCGGGTGGCCGTGTGGCAGTAAGGCGGGGTATCAGCATCTCATGAGCCGGTGGGCCGTGTGGCAGTAAGGCGGGCATCAGCATCTCCATGAGCCGGGTGGGCCGTGTGGCAGTAAGGCGGGCATCAGCATCTCCATGAGCCGGGTGGGCCGTGTGGCAGTAAGGCGGGTATCAGCATCTCCATGAGCCGGGTGGGCCGTGTGGCAGTAAGGCGGGCATCAGCATCTCCATGAGCCGGGTGGGCCGTGTGGCAGTAAGGCGGTCATCAAGCATCTCCATGAGCCGGGTGGCCGTGTGGCAGTAAGGCGGGCATCAGCATCTCCATGAGCCGGGTGGGCCGTGTGGCAGTAAGGCGGGCATCAGCATCTCCATGAGCCGGGTGGGCCGTGTGGCAGTAAGGCGGGCATCAGCATCTCCATGAGCCGGTGGGCCGTAGTGGCAGTAGGCGGGCATCAGCATCTCCATGAGCCGGGTGGGCCGTGTGTGGCAGTAAGGCGGGCATCAGCATCTCCATGAGCCGGGTGGGCCGTGTGGCAGTAAGGCGGGTATCAGCATCTCCAATGCCGAGGCCGTGTGCAGTAGGCGGCATCAGCATCTCCATGAGCCGGGTGGGCCGTGTGGCAGTAAGGCGGGCATCAGCATCTCCATGAGCCGGGTGGGCCGTGTGGCAGTAAGGCGGGATCAGCATCTCCATGAGCCGGGTGGCCGTGTGGCAGTAAGGCGGGCATCAGCATCTCCATGAGCCGGGTGGCCGCTGTGGCAGTAAGGCGGCATCAGCATCTCCATGAGCGGGTGGGCCGTGTGGCAGTAAGGCGGGCATCAGCATCTCCATGAGCCGGGTGGGCCGTGTGGCAGTAAGGCGGGCATCAGCATCTCCATGAGCCGGGTGGGCCGTGCTGTGGCAGTAAGGCGGGCATCAGCATCTCATGAGCCGGGTGGGCCGTTGTGGCAGTAAGGCGGGCATCAGCATCTCCATGAGCCGGGTGGGCCGTGTGGCAGTAAGGCGGGTATCAGCATCTCCATGAGCCGGGTGGGCCGTGTGGCAGTAAGGCGGGTATCAGCATCTCCATGAGCCGGACGGGCCGTGTGGCAGTAAGGGCGGGCATCAGCATCTCCATGAGCCGGACGGGCCGTGTGGCAGTAAGGCGGGCATCAGCATCTCCATGAGCCGGGTGGGCCGTGTGGCAGTAAGGCGGGCATCAGCATCTCCATGAGCCGGGTGGGCCGTGTGGCAGTAAGGCGGGCATCAGCATCTCCATGAGCCGGGTGGGCCGTGTGGCAGTAAGGCGGGCATCAGCATCTCCATGAGCCGGGTCGGGCCGTGTGGCAGTAAGGCGGGTCATCAGCATCTCCATGAGCCGGACGGGCAGTGTGGCAGTAGGGCGGGCATCAGCATCTCCATGAGCCGCGGGGGCCGTGTGGCAGTAAGGCGGGCATCAGCATCTCCATGAGCCGGTGGGCCGTGTGGCAGTAAGGCGGGCATCAGCATCTCCATGAGCCGGGTGGGCCGTGTGGCAGTAAGGCGGGCATCAGCATCTCCATGAGCCGGGTGGGCCGTGTGGCAGTAAGGCGGGCATCAGCATCTCCATGAGCCGGGTGGGCCGTGTGGCAGTAAGGCGGGCATCAGCATCTCCATGAGCCGGGTGGGCCGTGTGGCAGTAAGGCGGGTCATCAGCATCTCCATGAGCCGGGTGGGCCGTGTGGCAGTAAGGCGGGCATCAGCATCTCCATGAGCCGGGTGGGCCGTGTGGCAGTAAGGCGGGCATCAGCATCTCCATGAGCCGGGTGGGCCGTGTGGCAGTAAGGCGGGCATCAGCATCTCCATGAGCCGGGTGGGCCGTGTGGCAGTAAGGCGGGCATCAGCATCTCCATGAGCCGGGTGGGCCGTGTGGCAGTAAGGCGGGCATCAGCATCTCCATGAGCCGGGTGGGCCGTGTGGCAGTAAGGCGGGCATCAGCATCTCCATGAGTCGGGTGGGCCGTGTGGCAGTAAGGCGGGCATCAGCATCTCCATGAGCCGGGTGGGCCGTGTGGCAGTAAGGCGGGCATCAGCATCTCCATGAGCCGGGTGGGCCGTGTGGCAGTAAGGCGGGCATCAGCATCTCCATGAGCCGGGTGGGCCGTGGGGCAGTACTACGGGCACGGACAGAGGTCCGGCACCGGCCTCAAGCGGCGCTCTTATCGCCGGCTCCGGTTTCGGCCGGACCATCAGGACGCTACACTGACTGAGCTGCAGCCAGGGGCTCTGCCACGGGGTGGACCAGTCCCCCCAACATTTTCAGATTTTAACATTACGCCTATGGGCATTGCATGGAAAGAATCGACTTCAGAATGTCTCCGCCCCCCCCCCCCCCCCCCAACTTTCGGAAGGTGGCGGCGCCCTTGACTGCAGCCGTATGACAGCAGATATCGACAGAGAGCATAGCAGAGCAGAGCAGAGCAGAGCAGAGCAGAGCAGAGCAGAGCAGAGCAGAGCAGAGCAGAGCCGAGCCGAGCCGAGCCGAGCCGAGCCGAGCCGAGCCGAGCCGAGCCGAGCCGAGCCGAGCCGAGCCGAGCCGAGCCGAGCCGAGCCGAGCCGAGCCGAGCCGAGCCGAGCCGAGCCGAGCCGAGCCGAGCCGAGCCGAGCCGAGCCGAGCCGAGCCGAGCCGAGCCGAGCCGAGCCGAGCCGAGCCGAGCCGAGCCGAGCCGAGCCGAGCCGAGAGCAGAGCAGAGCAGAGCAGAGCAGAGCAGAGCAGAGCAGAGCAGAGCAGAGCAGAGCAGAGCAGAGCAGAGCAGAGCAGAGCAGAGCAGAGCAGAGCAGAGCAGAGCAGAGCAGAGCAGAGCAGAGCAGAGCAGAGCAGAGCAGAGCAGAGCAGAGCAGAGCAGAGCAGAGCAGAGCAGAGCAGAGCAGAGCAGAGCAGAGCAGAGCAGAGCAGAGCAGAGCAGAGCAGAGCAGAGCAGAGCAGAGCAGAGCAGAGCAGAGCAGAGCAGAGCAGAGCAGAGCAGAGCAGAGCAAAGCAGAGCAGCGTCACCCGGTGACAAGTCGGCCAGCTGGGCCGATTTCCCGCATCATGAGCGAGCTTCTGGGAAACCCGGACGGCGCGTCATCCGGCCAGACTAACTCCTCGGTGCCGGCCACCCCGCCGCCACCCCGGAACTGAGGTTAGCTGCTGCACAGTGGAGCATTCGCCGCTGTCTTCATCACACCGTCATCCTCACTGCCACGGCCGAACACAAGTCCACACCAGCACAGCAATGGTCACACAGAAACAAAGCAGCCGCACGAGTATGGCAGAGCCGGATCAGCTCGAACGGCTCACTCGGGCTGCACAGTGCACACGGTAGTTATAGTTATCTTGGTGCACACCGCCCGGCTCCCAGAACGCACCCTCCCTTGTTCCTCCACCCTCAAACCACCACCGCCGCCGCCGCCGCTGCGTACCTGTGACATGGCGATCATCCTGGCCGACCGACTGACGCTGACGACTGACGCACACACTGACGCTGACACACCGCGAGCTCGCGTCGTCGGAGAATCACTGGCCGAGTCCCATGGCGGCTGACAGCACCAGGCGGCCGCGCGCACTGCACCTCCTCGTCAGCGGAGCGGACGGCGGCGACTGCGGCGGCCGGCGGCGGCGACGGCGGCGGCGGCAGCGGCAGCGCGGCCCTGACGTCAGCGGCCGGGCCGCGGCACCCGGACCTGGCCCGATTCAGTGCGTGCGGACAGCAGGAGCGCGCCGTGTCGGGGGCGGGGCGGGGCGCCGCTTTCCCGCGGGACGCGCCAGCCGCGTCGGCCGCGGCGAAAGGCGCTGTACGGCGACAAGACGCGCGAGCCACATCCGGGTCCAGCGGCGGCGACGGCGACGACCCGTACCAGACCAGCCAGGATCCGGTGATCACTGCACTGCCCGGTCAGCCAGCAGGAACAGGGCGAAACGAGGGCTCAGCCCGGTCCTCGAACTCTCACCCGGCAACGCGCAGGCAGCAAACGCTCAAATACCACACTCCTGTGACCTGTCCCAGCACCCTCACTTGGCCATGCTCAGGTTTGTCGGAATGCCCCCATCTTTGTAAACAACGCCAGTTTCCAAACTCTGGTGGTGATATGACGTTTTACGACGCGACTGTCGAACCATGGAACGTCGGTGTCTCACGCCGAACCAAGCGGGGAAACCGGGGGACTTCACCAGTAGGCATGATCGTCAGAATTTATTTCCGATTTGGAAAATTGCGAGGGTGGACGGTGTATGTAGTAAACAATTCTGAACAAGTTTTCCATTTTCGGGTTTTCGATAAAATGAATTCCTGACTACCTTAAATCCACTTTTTGAAAACATGTTTGGTCCTCAGGACACTAGGCTGCCGTTCAACGGACCAGCAATCGCCGATGATGGGTAAATAGCGCACTGAATATGCAGATGCACACTTAGGGCCCCTTAAGCCGACCTAGAGCCGCTTAGGCCGACTGAGGTCTCTCAAGCCAAACGAATGCCCCCTCAAACTGACCGAAGGCCCCCACGGGCCAACATAGGGCTCCTTCAGGCCGACAGGGGGCCCCTCAGGCCGACAGAGGGCCCCTCAGGCCGACCAAGGGTCCCTCAAGCTGCCCAACGGCCACATCAGGCGGCCAGATGACCTCTCAGGCTGCCAGAGGGTCTCCTCAGGCCGACGAAGGGGCCCCAGGCCGACACAGTGCCACCTCAGACCGACAGAGAGCCCCTGAGACCGACAGAGGGCTCCTGGGACCAGTGGCGGTCGCAAGGGGGCCATGCGGGTCATACCCCCCAGGCCCATGAAGGGGGCCAACATATCTCCCCCCAAGTCACTTGGAGCCCAGGTGGGCCCGCCTGGGCTTCAGGTCAGAGTGGTCCCTCTGGAGGTCGGAGGGCCCTCTGGAAGCCAGAGGAGGCCCACTGGGAGCCAGAATGGCCCACTGGGAGCCAGAATGGCCCACCGGAGGCCAAAGTGAGCCCTCTCGAGGCCAGAGTGGGGCATTTGAAGGTAGGAAAGGCCCTCTGGAGGCCAGAGTGAGCCCCTGGAGGTCAAAGTGGGTCCTCTGGATGTCGGAGTGGGCCCTATGGAGGACAGGGTTCCCTCTGGAGGCCACATCGGGCCCTGTGGAGGTCAGAGTGGGCCCTTGGAATCCAGATAGGATCCTCTGGAATCCAGAGGGGGGGGGGGGCATATGGTGGTGAGTGTTATCCCTCTGGAGGTCAGAGTGGCGGTCCTCCTATAGGCCAGAGTGGGCCCTCTGGACGCCATAGGGGCCCATGATATTCAGAGGGGCCCTATGGAGGCTGGAGAGGGCATATGAAGGCCATAGTGGCACACTGGAGGCCAGAGAGGGTCAAGGGTCATCTGGAGGTCAGAGTTGGTCCTCTGGAGGTGGCGGCAGCGGTGGGCCCTCTGGAGGTAGAGGCTGGAGTGGGCCCTCTGGAGGTCAGAGTATGCCCTCTGGATGCCACATGGGGCCCTCTGGAGGTCAGAATGAGCCCTCTGAAAGCGAGAGTGGCCGTCGTGAAGCCAGAGGGACCCTCTGAATGCCAGAGTGGGCCCACTGGAAGCCAGAGGGGGGCAATTAGTATCCCGAGGGGCCATCTGGATGCCAGAGTGGGCCATCCGGAAGCCGGAGTGGGCCCTCGGGAGGTCAGAGTGGGCTCTCTGGAAGCCAGAGGGGGTCCAATGGTATCCAGAGGGGCCTTCTGGAGGTCAAAGTGGGCTATATGTAGGTCAGATTGGGCCCTCTGGAGGTCTGAGTGGGCCTTCTGGAAGAAGGAGAGGGACCTCTGAAGTTGGAGTCCGGATTGGGCCCTGATATATCGAATTTGCAGTTGTTCGTCCCACTAGTTGAACCGGGGAGTGTGCACGAGCCGTATTCGGGCCTGTTGGCTTTCGTTTATGCATCATGATTCGAGTTCAGAAACCGAAATGTCTTTCGGAATGACTATCGGTCGTGCATGGCAGGATTCAGCTTGATCTCACCAGTAGTGTACGTGCAATAGTACATGATTGCCGTTTCCAATGTCCGTGTTGCCTACTGTGGCGCTGTCGGTCATGGCCGCACGAACATGTTGCCGAAAAATGGATTTAAGGTTGTCAGGAATTAATCAAATAAAAAAAAGATAGAAAAGTTGTTCAGAATTGCTTACTTCATACTAATCCACCCTCGCAATTTTCGAAATCCGGAATTTTTAATTTCCACCCTGCTGACGACCATGCATATTCACTAGTAGCCAGAATCGAACCAGGAATCGTCTTCCCGAGCGGCCAGCAGCGGACCATTCCGGGCGGAACGTGCGTAATGCGTATCGTTCCCAGTGCGTCATCAGCTCTAGGCCGCGGCGCAGCGGCGTCAATGACGTCAGACCGCTGCGGCAGCGAGATCCGGCGGCCGGCGGCCTTCAGCATGCGGCTCCAGCAGCACACCTGCCGACACGCCAGCCGGCACAGCCCAACACATGGCGGAAACTTATCACACGATGGCGAGACGTTCGTACCTACCGTCCTCTGGGCGTTTCAATAACATATCTTATGTTGGCTGTTTCCGCAGCACAAATACGCACATTTGCGTTAAAATGAGTACCTATTGGCGTCGAAGGCGGGGGTGGAGACGAGGGACGCGTCTGGCCTGCCAACGTTTTCGGAATTCAACAATAGGCCTCATATGGCCGTTAAATGGAAATAATCGCCTTCAAACTGCTGACGCCGCACAACTTTTCGAAGGTTCCTCGCGCGCCTGACAGTGAGACTGGTTTTGGTCATCGTCTCCATCGCGTCGGTGCGGCCCGTGTAACGCCGTCGGGGCCATCCGGCGGCCCCATCCGGCGCCGCCCCGCCGCCTTTGTCCGATATCAGCGGAGCGCCGCAGGTGGGCCGGCTGGCCCGAGACGGCTCGCTCAGCCTGCGGTCAACGCTGCCTGCCGTGAGCCGGCCCGAGACGGCTTGCCCAGCCTGCGCTCAGCGCTGCCTGCCGTGAGCCGAGCCGAGCCGAGCCGAGCCGAGTCGAGTCGAGTCGAGCCGAGCCGAGCCGAGCCGAGTCGAGTCGAGTCGAGTCGAGTCGAGTCGAGCCGGGCCGAGTCGAACCGGGCCGAGCCGGGCCGAGTCGAGTCGAACCAAGCCGGGCCGAGCCGAGCCGAGTCGAGCCGAGCCGAGCCGGGCCGAACCGGGCCGAGCCGAGTCGAGCCGAGCCGGGCCGAGCCGGGCCGAGTCGAGCCGGGCCGAGCCGGGCCGAGTCGAGTCGAACCAAGCCGGGCCGAGCCGAGCCGAGCCGAGTCGAGTCGAGCCGGGCCGAGTCGAGCCGAGCCGAGCCGAGTCGAGTCGAGTCGAGCCGAGCCGAGTCGAGCCGAGCCGACCCGGGCCGGGCCGGGCCGAGCCGGGCCGGGCCGAGTCGAGTCGAACCAAGCCGGGCCGAGCCGAGCCGAGCCGGGCCGAGCCGAGCCGAGCCGAGCCGAGCCGGGCCGAGCCGAGCCGAGCCGAGCCGAGCCGAGCCGAGCCGAGTCGAGCCGAGCCGAGCCGAGCCGAGCCGGGCCGAGCCGAGCCGAGCCGAGCCGGGCCGAGCCGAGCCGAGCCGAGCCGAGTCGAGCCGTGCCGAGCCGAGCATAACCCGGTCTGCAGCCGTGACAAAGCCGTGTTGTGAAACCCACACATCCGGCTCGAGTGGCTCATGTGTGAAACGGAACTATTTCAGCCGCGCCAGCGAGCGAGTCTCTTGAGTCACGCTGTATGTACACAGGATATGATCCCGGCCAGGTCCGACCGGCAGGGGAGGGGAGCAGTTTCAACAAGGGACCGTGCCGCCGCGTCGTGCAGTGACGCCAAGATCCGCCCCACGCCGCAATCTCAGACGTGTTTTCCATTCGAAAGTACCTGCGGCCAACCAGAACAAATAATAAGCATGTAAACCGCAAAGGTTAAACTTAACCGGAAGTTTCTGTTCAATGAAAGGATTGACACGGAACTCGGTATCAGTCAGCAGCTATGGCGATTCACAGTGTTCGTGATATCAATGAGTTGTAATATGGTCCCTATTCCGTATTCGGCCATGTTCTGGTCGGTCCGGGCCGTCCCTGTTCACATCTTCATGACGCACGGATGAGATCTCCGGACTCCGACGCCGGGACGCCGGAAGGCATGCATCACCGTAATATATACTGAGTTTTCTTCATTCAAAACTCACTCACTCAGACATTCACGTGGAGCCTTTTACGGAGTTTGTCGATCGGTCGGCGGCATCGGGGCATCGGTGAGCGGCCATGCGGCGCCTTTGCACGCAGCCGTAAAACAGTCGTGACGTCAGAGGCGATTGTAGCCCGGCCCGCTGTAACGCCGCAGTACGCCGCAGTACGCCACAGTACACCACAGTACGCCGCAGTACACCACAGTACACCACAGTACACCACAGTACGCCGCAGTACACCACATTACACCACAGTACGCCGCAGTACACCACAGTACGCCGCAGTACACCACAGTACGCCGCAGTACACCACAGTACACCACAGTACGCCGCAGTACACCACAGTACACCACAGTACGCCGCAGTACACCACAGTACACCACAGTACGCCGCAGTACACCACAGTACACCACAGTACACCAAAGCACGCCGCAGTACACCACAGTACACCACAGTACGCCGCAGTACACCACAGTACACCACAGTACGCCGCAGTACGCCACAGTACGCCACAGTACGACGCAGTACGCCGTGCGCTCATCGTCGGCTTCTTGCCGTCTGAGCAGAAGGGTCCCATCTGACCGACCTCGTACGGCCGGTCACCACACACTGGCCAGCCGGCTTCGTCCGGCCGGGCAGTGGCGAGCATCAGGGGCCGGCCAAGTGAACAACGATTTCAAGAGCATCAGGGGCCGGCCAAGTGAACAACGATTTCCCCATAACAATCGCTGCAAACGGTACGTGTCTGTCAGGCCCACTATCTGCTGTATCTTTACCGACACATCTGTGCTTACGTACGGAATGCACCCAGCCGTGTGTGTGTGTGTCACTTGTTATCGCAGACATGTGATAACTCGTAAGCATGGGTGTACTCATCAGAGCGCGGTGGTGCACAACGCCGGCTGGCAACTTTCTTTTCCACACGCAAAGTGAACGGCAAAACACTCACACGGTGATACCGCATTAAAGGATACAACCAGTAAGGCACCGAAGTTGGCTATGAACGAGCGAGCAAGAAGGAAATGTATGGTGAATTTCAACTCCATCGGGCAAGTAGTTTCTGAGATACAAAAAGGGTGCGCACGTGCGCACGTGCAGAAGCACCCCACGCCTGACTTATGGGGAAAGTGGCGGCTGAGAGGTCCCTAACCACACACCAAATTTGAACACAATCGGCTCAGCCATTCCTGCAATATAGAATAGGGGTGCGCACGTGCGCACCTGCAGAAACACCCCATCCCTAACTTGTGGGAAAGCGGCGGCTGAGGGGTCCCTAACCACATACCAAATTTGAACACAATCGGCTCAGCCGTTGTGGAGTTATTGCGAGGAAACACCTTCCAACACCCCTCACGCGGCACGCGGCACGCGGCACGCGCCACGCGCCACGCGCCACGCGCCACGCGCCACGCGCCACGCGCCACGCGCAGTGGTAGTCACCCGTCAGTACCGGTCTCAAAGGGGGTAGATTGGAAAGCTTCGGAATCGGCTGCTCAGCAAAGAAGTCCGCTTGTCAATCGGACGTGTGGTTGCAGAGATATTAGCTCGTCAAAAGCGTCGCCACGGGCCGGGTCGGGTCGCTCATATTCAGATTTTTACCATATACCACGGAAAGACGAGCGAGCGCTTCGCGCTCGCTAATAATAATACAGGATCGGTGCCAATGAGAAGATGCATACTAGCGAACTCTTGAGTGGCAAGATATATAGCAGAATGTCTCCTGCGGATAATAACTATGCTAAAGTTAAGAAGTCCAAGAAAATGTTAAGAGTTAACGAGTCGAATGCGAGCGATCAAAATAATCGTCAGAAGGCTTCTGCGAATGTAAGACAGCTTTTACGGATATTTTCATATTGTAAGTCGCTGATGGACACAAATCGTGATACGCTTCAATCCGATTCATCGTGAACTTCATTCAATATGAACACTCTGCAAGATTTGCTTTGCTCAAAAGTCAAACAGCAAAATGTTTTATTGTATACTACATAAAGGTCGCAGACAGGATACATTCCTGGCTGATGTTCAAATGATGAAAACAAAATGAACTCACAAGGCAAAACACCATAGAACCAAAAAGTGTTGAGAGACCAGTTGTTTCCCGTAAAATATGTACAGATGATACCGAAACTGTTCACTGCAAATGTCAATCAAGCATGAGGATTTTCTTAATCTCAGTAAGCATTGTTAATGTCAATTAATCTTCAGAGGCCAATTGCACAAAGCAAAACAGTTTATAATTGCAAATAATTTCTTTGCAATTACAAATAATTTGTACATGTTTGTAATTTGGGTTTCACAAAACTTAAGGGCAGTAAATCTCAATGTACTATTTGCAAACTAGTTTACAAAGATATTATTTATATAAATGTTTGCAATTGCACATGTTCTATTTTTCGAAGGTTGACGGAAGTGAGGAAATGTTTGTAATTACAAACTTGTAATTCCAGTGGGTCAGAGGTTCTGAATTTCAGAAACTGCATTGATAGTTGACGTTGTTTTGCTGTTGAGGTTATTTTCTTGGTGAGGTTGTTACGTTGCCGAGGTTGTTGGGTAATGGTTTAGTTTATACATAGTTTATACACATTATACAGCTGACGACAATTTTCCCGAGAATTGCGCTATGACGTGAGGGGCGCCTCCGCGCGGAGCAACCGCACGACGATATAATTTCAGCGGTCAACGATGCCTTGTGCAGTGAACCGTCACCCTTTACGCCGTAGGAAATCGGCTAGGTTAGGTGAAAAATGGTCGAGAAAATTCAACGACCTTTCTTTTGAGGTAGTTTTGTTGTTATGCCCCGTCACCCGGTGAATGGATAAGTGCTGCTTAGTGCTTTCTAGAGGTGGCACAATTTGCAATTTTTAGGAACCGTACTCGACCCGGTCAGATAAGCTGAAGTATGGACCCAGTCAGACCCGGTGCAATGCAATTTGGGACCCGTTGGACACATATAGCAAATAAATGCCTGTACACTTATATCGAAAAATCTGCATCGTACAGCATAGTGATTGTATCCATGTACGCTCCCAAATTGGTTCAGAAACCATTAAATCAAGAGCCTAATGGATCTTTATAAACCTGGAAAGCATCATGTTGGGTCAAAGTAGGCAAGGACCATCTACTTCCTTATGCGGTTGCACTGCGCCATCCTTTTCCTACATCACCTGATCATCTCATATAACATCTCGACGGGCACGGAATAGCCACTAGTGCATCGTTTTATAACATCATGCAATGTACGAAAGAGTGGATGTGTCGGCATGTATAAATACAATACCTCATGGTAGCTCACAAACAACCCTGTACACACCACTAATCAGCCAATATCATAAGGTTGTCCATAAATGGTGTGATACTGCAACTAGCCATTTCTTCCAAGAAAATCCAGAAAGCAAGTTCTGGGCCATGCTCTCTTATTTTGCAAGACAAATTATACATTCATGCAAGAGAACATATACATTTATATACAAGAGAACAGGCACTTTGAGCATAACAACTTGTACCTGGGCCTTCTGGAAAATATTGGAAAGCATGGTTTAGCTGATCAAAATTATGTATGTCTTATGCCCACTACCCCACATTTCAACCTGCGTTGCCAATGGATTAAATTGAAATTGACTATTGTTTCAAGCTTTTAAAAATATGTATCTGACCTGAAAATTATTTGTATTTATGTCTATCTTCAAAGATCAAGGTACACCCAACTTTACCCAACCATTCTGCAGTAACAACACTGACGTCACAACGTCTCCAATGCGTCACAAAGGGTGTGCACGTCTCCAACGCGTCACAAACGGTGTGCACGTCTCCAATGCGTCACAAACGGTGTGCACGTCCGATTGACTAGTGGACTTCTTTGCTGAGCAGTGCCATCTAACCTACCCTGTTTGAGACCAGTGCCGACTCATGTGGGTGACTACCACTGCGCGTGCCGCGTGAGGGGTGTTGAAAAAGTATTTTCTCGCAATAGCTCCGCAACGGCTGGGCAGATTATGTGCAAATCTCGTGTGTAGTTAGGGACCCCTCAGCCGCCACTTTCACACAACTCAGGGGTGGGGTGGCTTTGCACGTGCGCACGTGCACACCCCTATTCTATATCTCTGCAATGGCTGAGCCAATTGTGCTCAAATTTGGCGTGTAGTTAGGGACCTCTCAGCCCCCACTTTGCCACAAGTCAAAGGTGGGTGCCTCTGCACGTGCGCACGTTTTCTGTATCTCAGAAACTACTTGCCCGATCGAGTTGAAATTGCCCATACATTTCCTTCGCGCTCGCTCGTTCATCGCCAACTACGGCGCCTTACTGGTTATACATATGGTTGTTTCTTTTTCACACATTATATTTTGTCTGAGTTGTCTTGTCTTGCTGAATGAAAGCATGGTCTATGAGGCAGGAACTCGTCTGAGGAAATTTAACTGGGGGGGGGGGGGGAGGCTTGAGAATTGAGATGGCTTATTTTCATTTCACATGTTCTTGTCCAATGTCCACGAACACAGTCCCACTTACTCTGGTTTTCCATAGTCCACTTATATTGTTCCAACGGGCAGTAATATTAATACAATAAATAGTTGTGCATTCAAACAATTATGTTGAGATGATTGATAAACAGCCAAATTATACATTGTTCATATAATTGACTGGGGGCGTTTACCCCCCACCCCTGACGAACTTTCGCAATAGCTCAAAAACCAACAGCGCTATCAACATGAAACTTTAAATACCCCTTTCTCACATCAATTTTAAGTCTTCTGTGCAAAAATGAAGCAATTTCGTCGACAAATATTTGTGAAATATCGAATTTAGTGACGTCACTAGACACGTGTTTGACGAAGAAATCAGCTAAAATTTAATAGAAATTTAACACAGGTCATTTTGCCGTACAAAGGTACAAAGGTCACAAAGGTGAAAGGTCAAGGTCATTTTTAGAAAAATGCAATCAAAAACCGCAATTTGTTTTTAAAATGACAAACGCTATTTAATGGCTATCTCGGAGTTTTTTAAATAAAAAATTGACCCCCCAAAATAGAAAAAATCAACATTTTTTTTTTTAAATGTCCACAAATTAATTTTTCAAAGATATAAAAAACATTAAATATATTAGAGAACCACATATGGGCAATTCCCAAACACAACTTTAAAACAATATCACCATTTTGTACTGACTTATGACTAAGTACCTATGGATAACTCATGACGTTTTGTGTATTGTTTGTTGTTATTTATGACCAGCTGCGAACAAATGAACATCACCGCTGCATTTCTGAGGCAAAACTAGTCCAGAAACATGCTTTATATTTATAATTTTCAAATTTTGACCTTATGTGACCTGACCTTGACCTGACTTTGACACTAACTTCATTTACATGGTCAGGTGGTAAAATTACTATCACTATCGAATGATACGTGTAAAATAACTCATAAAACATATGTCGCATGACTTTCGTATATATTTTGCACATGGTGACAGGTGACCTTTCGTGACATTGACCTCGACTTTTGCCAACAATCTTACTTTAGCTCATGCGGGATGTGTATTATACCTTTGAGAGCATATTAGGTGATCATGGTCGCAATCGAAGGCTTTGGATGGAAAGTACCTATGTCCCATACACTCAAATACCTCGATTTTGACCTTTGACCTGGCCATTACCTGACATGTGACCTCAATGACAACCTTTCGCGTATGATTTAGATGTTTCATTGAGAGCTTTCGGATGCCGCCTTGCGCGTCTCGCTGCGATCATTGGTTCGGAAGATCCCCCCGTCCAGTCAATGGAGCTCGGCTGAGACCCCAGTCAAGGGCGGGTTAATTTTGTTGACGCATTCCAGCCAGCATGGACGGTGGGTAAATTTCCAAATTTAGCTTGAAAATGACATATATACCTACATGAAATATACATCATAGTTTAAAAATGACTGCATAACTATTCATCACTGTATTGGTGTTCCTTGCAGGAAGGTTCAAATGAATATGACATGACATTCATTAATTAGTCATGTACTTGGTTTAAGGTTTTGAAGTAATGTTCAATTCATGCTTTGCCCAGCTCATCTATAAGCTCCACAATATACGCTGAACACTGGGTAAGTGAATATCTTTAAGCTGTGCGACTTTCAAAGATGGAGTCAATTCGGCACAAATAGCAGTGATATAGTGTCATAAAAATGCGCATGCTTTTATTGAAACATAGGCCTATTTGCCCTGCGTCGGATTCCGCTACTGTGTTTTTTATTTCATTTTCAGCATCTCGCAGTGATCATGAGAATTGTTATCGAAAGCTTTGCTAATACCTATAATATGCCTATAATATATTGTTTGAGTCATTATTGTCGTTATACACCACCTATCATGGATCAGTTACAATAACTATATATGTATGTGTGTGCATCTGGTCGTATGGCCTATAGCAGGGGTGTAGCTTCTCATTTTTTTTTTTGGGGGGGGGGGGGACTGAGCTGGCAAAAATTGCTTTAAGTATCATGGAAATCCACAAAAAATACATATTTCTCCCCGGATTTGACCCACTTCTTCGTTCAAGTTGGGGGGGGGGGGGGTGAAGCCACCTCAACTGAATATGATCCTACATCCCTGGCCTATAGCTTGCACAGAACAGATACAATGTGCATTCTCGCCAACAATAATCACCTGTTTAAGCTTGCCCCCCCCCCCCTCCAGTTGCCGTTTTGTCTCGACTGGGGGGGGGGGGGGGGCAGGATCCGTGACTGCGGGGGTTTTGCCCCGCAGTTAACATGTTAGACAAATCCCTGCTATGAGGTACGTACGTCTGAATTTGTGTTAATCTGAACTTCTCTACATCTGAACATTTCCTCTCACACATGGTTTTTCCCATTTGTGAGGTAGGTACCTAAGTCACGAGTAATGGTCAACAAGCTTTATTCAGTCTTTGTTAGATTGCAGTAAGAATTGATAAGTGAAAGTAATTCAAATTGTTTAAGGGTTAGCTGTACAATTGTTACAATTGTAAATTGAGGAATCGTTATGGTTATTTGCGTGAAACTAACATCAAGCGATGGTTGGTCCCAGTTGGATCCGGTTATAATTTGACAGGACCCGGTCTAGGCCCCACCGGGTCCAGACCGGGTAACTTGATTGGGTCCTCGGGTCCACCTTTTGCCACCTCAAGTGCTTACCAATATTCATTTTTACGGTCAGAGTTTCCATTCCGATAAAATGTTAATTAAAAGATAATTCTTACTATAATGTATTATATTTTGAATAAAAAATAAACCACAATATAAATATTTGTTAAATATTTTTTTTCTTCTCAACAATCAAATAATTTATAATTAGCACCAGTAAGGCGCCGTAGTTGGCGATGAACGAGCGAGCGCGAAATAAATGTATGGTGAATTTCAACCCGATCGAGCAAGTAGTTCCTGATATACAAAAAAGGTGCGCACGTGCGCACGTGCAGAGGCACCCCACCCATGACTTGTGGGTAGGCGGCGGCAGAGGGGTCCCTAACCACACACCAAATTTGAACACAATCGGCTCAGCCGTTCCTGAGATATATAATAGGGGTGTGCACGTGCGCACGTGCAGAGGTACCCTATCCCTGACTTGTGGGAAACTGGCGGTTGAGAGGTCCCTAACCACACACCAAATTTGAACATAATCGGCGCAGTTATTCCTGAGATATATAATAGGGGTGTGCACGTGCGCACGTGCAGAGGCACCCCGCCAATAACTTGTGGGAAAGTGGCGGCTGAGAGGTCCCTAATCACACACCAAATTTGCACACCATCGGCTCAGCCGTTGCAGAGTTTTTGCGAGAAAACACTTTTCAACACCCCTCACGCGGCACGCGCCACGCGCAGTGGTAGTCACCCACATGAGTCAGCACCGGTCTCAAACAGGGTAGGTTGGATGGGGCTGCTCAGCAAAGAAGTCAGCTTGTCAATCGGACGTGCGGTTGCAGAGATATGAGCTTCTCAAAAGCGTCGCCACGGGTCGGGTCGGGTCGGTCCGGTCCGGGCCGCTCTTCGCGCTCGCTTGTCCTTCCGTGGTGTATGGGAAAAATCTGATTACGAGCGGCCCGGCCCGGCCCGACCCGTGGCGACGCTTTTGAGAAGCTCATATCTCTGCAACCGCACGTCCGATTGACAAGCGGACTTCTTTTCTGAGCAGCCCCATCTAACCTACCCCATGAAACCAGTGCCGGCTCATGTGGGTGACTACCACTGCGCGTGGCGTGTGCCGCGTGAGAGGTGTTGAAAAGTGTTTTCTCGCAAAAACTCTGCAATGGCTGAGCCGAGCCGATTGTGTGCAAATTTGGTGTGTGATTATGGACCCCTCAGCCGCCATTTGTCCACACGTCAGGGGTGGGGTGCCTCTGCACGTGCGCACGTGCACATCCCTATTTTATATCTCAGGAACGGCTGAACCGATTGTGTTCAAATTTGGTGTGTGGTTAGGGACCTCTCAGCCGCCACTTTCACACAGCTCAGGGGTGGCGTGACTCTGCACGTGCGCACGTGCACACCCCTATTCTGTATCTCAGGAACGGCTAAGCCGATTGTGTTGAATTTGGTGCATGGTTAGGGACCCCTCAGCCGCCGCCTTTCCACAAGTGAGGGGTGGGGTGGCTTTGCACGTGCGCACGTGTATACCCCTATTCTATATCTCTGGAACGGCTGAGCCGATTGTGTTCAAATTTGGTGTGTGGTTAGGGACATCTCAGCCCCTACTTTCCCACGAGTCAAAGGTGGGTGCCTCTGCACGTGCGCACGCGCGCACCCTTTTTGTATTGTATGTGAAATAGCTTTTTGTGAGGTTTGCAATATTTTCTTGCGTTTGCAATTGCAAATATATGTAATTACTAACTTCTTTGTGAAATTGGCATCATATCTTTACCGTAAGACGTGTACAAATGATATCAAGAATGAGCACTGAAAATGTCAATCAATCATGAGGATTTTCTTCATCTTAGTGAGCATTGCCAGTGCCAATTAATCTTTAGATGTTAACCGTAAGCATGTAGGTACAAATGATACCGATAATTATCACTGAAAATTTTAATCAATCATGAGCACTTTTCAAAATCTTAGCATTGTAAGCCAAATAATCTCCCAGAGTTTAAAATTGGGGATCGCTCGAAGGAGACTTCGCAAAAAGTTAGCTATAAGCGAAGACAGTTAATTCAAATAATAAACCACCAGTCTAACAGACTTCCGTGCAGTTAAACCGAATTTTATTTTATATATTTATTTATTTCATGTGATCGCCAACAGAGCTACGCTCCACTGACAGGCGAAGTCGTGAAGATAAGATACAACAATAAATACACTACGCAGCACACACCACATAATCACACAGCCTAAAGTTTACAGTCACAGAATTTAAATTAATATAAAACAATATAGCATCAATACTAACATGGACTCCGCAACGATCAGTATTCCGATCATCGTATGCCATGGTACGATCTCTATTTAAACGGATTATACGGGATTTCCCAGAATTATTGAGTTTCATAGTAAAACGTACTTATAAACGTGGTAGAAGTCCCACGGTAGCCACATTTTCTGGAAATGCCCTCTTCTGCACATAAGGACATTTCAAAATGTGCGGTGATGCCACCGCGTAATTTCTGCAGGACCAGCTGACGCAGAGCCAGTCATCTCTTTTATGCTACTAAAACACCTCACTTATGGCATATTTCCGGTAAAATAGGCAATATTTGAAAATAAAGTTGTTTTGTTCCAACGACAGCAGCAGTTACCTAGTTTTTCCCATAACATTCGATATTTTTCATGAATTTGCATGCCAAAACGCCACCACCAAATTATCAACGCTGAAGGCCAGAGATAAGAAAACCACAAAACCTGAACGAACAGTGTGTTGTAATAAAGAGTCCCGTAAGTTTTCAATTACATAATCATTTTGTGATCCAGTGTAGGACTTGCAGATAATTCAAAACTCTAAAATTGATTGCTGTAGATTCTAAGATAAAAGTGGTGGACAGTAATGCCGATCAAGTACTCGTTACCTGATACAAGTCTCGAAATACGCCAAAGTTTTAACGCTGATAATTGCTGAAATAATGGACTAAATGAGCATTGAGGTCCCTGTTATAGTTCTTAAACGTGTTTAAAGCTCATACAATTGCAAAGAGCGCATTTCCTTTCAAGACGGAATCCCGTATAATCTCTTTAAATTGACCAATGCGAATTGCAGACTACTACAGATAATTACAAAAATAGCCATAGTTCATTTTTTGCTTTTCGACCATAAAACGAAATGAATATTCCGAATAATTTACATTTACCAATGCAATAATTCAGACCATATGAATGGCCAGGTTTCAATAATCGGGAGCCAGGCAAAACAGTATTTTTGAAGCTGTTTGATTTGTTTTCTCATTTGATAACGCACTACCGACCGCTCCTCCCTACAGCCACAAATCGAAACTTCCCGCCAAGCAGCCCCACCCTCATTGAATACGAGGTTAGCACAGCCAATTCTACGTCTCAGCTACGTCTAGGGCCTAACATAACATAACAGCTTAGGCGCCCGCGTACGGCAACACATCGGCTAAACGTTTTGTCTTCTCTTCTGTAGAGATTCCATGCGATTATTTACATGCAATCATAGAGGTGGGTCCATTTTCTAACAGCCACATTCTAAGAGCTTAATTTGTAGTTAAGAGCAGTCCATCCCTACAATGCTGCCTGCGCAGAAAATTCAAAACGAAAGAATTCATTAAGAATTTCTTAACGTCCATTGATTTCAGCAAAGACAGAATCGGAATTTCCATACCATTTTATGCTTTAGTCATGAATATGGAGGCCAATGGTTTGCAAACTAGCAACACTCAAGTGCACACCGTGAGTTGTAATTGATATTACCTTACAGATAAACGATTGTTAGATTGGGTACCCTAACCACCAAACAAGCACCTTTCACACATTCTTTTTTTCATTGAACATCTGTAGCTTTCTAAACCCGGTCTGCACCCGCTTAATCGCCTGTCACATCACCGTTGGTTAGAATCAGGGAGCCAGGACCTTTGAAACCGCTTAAAAGATAGGAACGATAAGATTGCTTACAATACCGGTATGACGCAGCGCACATGGACAATACATATACCCGGACACTAGCAGCAGCAGCTCGGTGAATGGCATAAAACAGCCGCTGCGGTCACGAATTCCACCACTTCTGGGGACGAAAGTCCAACCCTCCAGCGAGTAACGTCACTTCAAAGAAGCGACATGACGTCAAACAGAGTCCAGCTCGCACGCTCAGGCGCCGCTGCGGTCAGTTGCCAAGTCCCATCGGCCTAAGACAACGAAAACACACGCGCAACAATGCCAACTGGTTAATCAACGGGCCCCCCGGAGAGCTGCAGACACAGAGCCCGGTGTCGCCTCGGCTGTGCAGGATTGCTGTCAGAGCCGGACCGACAACAGCGGCGGCACGGCAGCGTCGTGCACGGCCGCCTCTGCACATGCCAAAATCGTGACAAACTTATCGATGCAAATGCGAATCGGAGATGCATCGGGCCGGCGGCGTCGTCTCCGAGTGGCCAGTCCACCTGCGTCTCGTGCCGCGGCCGCCGCCAGTGACGCACGGCGCTGGCTGCAGCCCTGCCGGGTCACGGCAGTTCACAGCTCGCCGCCCGCCGCGGGCCCCGGCAGGCCCGGCAGCGCGGCGGGTCCTGGGCCCCGGCGGCGGTGGCGCGGCGCGGCCCATGTCCCGAGCGGCGCCGGAGAGCGGCCGGTCCTCGCCGGCTGACGTCAGTCCGGCATCCAGCTAAGAGGATCGCCGCCGCGGATTAGGATGGCTATCGGCCGGCGCCGGCGGCTCACCTCTGCAAGGCTGTGCCGTCCGCTCCGTCCGTCCGCTCCGTCGGCGCCGTCCGCTCCGGGCCGCGGAGGACGGTGGATCGCGGACAGACAGACAGAGACAGACAGAGACAGACAGAGACAGACAGAGACAGACAGAGACAGACAGAGACAGACAGAGACAGACAGAGACAGACAGAGACAGGCAGAGACAGACATAGACAGACAGAGACAGACAGAGACAGACAGAGACACACAGACGGATAGGCAGCCAGAGACAGACAGAGACAGACAGAGACAGACAGAGACAGACAGAGACAGACAGAGACAGACAGAGACAGACAGAGACAGACAGAGACAGACAGAGACAGACATAGACGGATAGGCAGCCAGAGATAGACAAAGACAGACAGAGACAGACAGAGACAGACAGAGACAGACAGAGACAGACAGAGACAGACAGAGACAGACAGAGACAGACAGAGACAGACAGAGACAGACAGAGACAGACAGAGACAGACAGAGACAGACAGAGGCAGACAGAGACAGACAGAGACAGACAGAGACAGACAGAGACAGACAGAGACAGACAGAGACAGACAGAGACAGACAGAGACAGACAGAGACAGACAGAGACAGACAGAGACAGACAGAGACAGACAGAGACAGACAGAGACAGACAGAGACAGACAGAGACAGACAGAGACAGACAGAGACAGACAGAGACAGACAGAGACAGACAGAGACAGACAGAGACAGAGACAGACAGAGACAGACAGAGACAGACAGACGGACAGACGGACAGACGGACAGACGGACAGACGGACAGACGGACAGACGGAAGCCGCATGCAGCACAGTGACCAACACACAGCGGCGGCCAGACGTACAAAAACAACCGGCGAAAGCTTGCTAGATGGTCAAGGAAAGCTTGCAGTTCCTGTTACGAAAAACATCACATCAAAACGGATGGCATTTACACCAAATATTCCGAGGAGCACATGTTCGAATGAGTCTTCCATCTGATGCTATTCATGACATGAAATCAACATTGACCATGATTGTCAGGCAGCAGGCTTTCGTCTAGTTGGTCACCGCTGTCGCCGGCCAGTCGGCTGGATCTCGCACCCATTGCTCCGCCTCCATACCACAGCACAGGTGGCTGCACCACACAGAGCGGCGGCGGCGGCCGAGGAGCCGGTCCGAGCCGGCCCGAGAGGGAAGCGCGCTCGTCTGCAGCTGGAGGCCGACCTTGACCTTTCCATGGCTCACCAGACGCTGCGCTGCGCGCGGCGGCCACGGTCAGGGTGACCACCGGCCGACCCATCGGCGACCGGCGACCGGCACAGAAGGCGCAGTCGATGCACCCGTAACGCGCTAATACTGATAGTTTACATTCAGAAGCGAAAGTAAGGACGAAATTTGGTGACAGTTGGAGAGACAGTTTAAGTTAAAGTGGCGAGACCGTTAAGATACAAAAGGAGGATGGAATGGGAATGAGAAGTAAGTGAGATGTGGTGTATCAATATAGGTGCTGGTGTGGTATAAATTATGTAGGGGAAACCGGTAGAATTTCGAGGACGAGGGAGTTATAGTTAGTTATACGCAAATGGGCATTGCAATTGTTTGCTTCTTGGAGGAACCAGTGGAATTCCCGAAAAGCGTTGGTCTATTTTCGATGTTTTATAAATACATCAAGTGACTAGTGTGCGTGTAATGTTATGCTCTGGCTACCAGGCTAAATCACGATTCTATAGGATGTGAAAGCGAGACTGTTAATAAAACAAAACTGGTATGGAAGAACCTATTCGGCGAAACTTGTCTTCCATAGCATGCAACCAAATGTTTGCGAAGTAGCCTATTGATTGTGCCCTATAAGTAGAGTTGAGAAATGCAGCTCAGTGGATTCGCGGCGCTTCGGCGCCCGCCATTTGCTTCTGATTGGACAACTTGCGGTTGATGGCAGTGACTGTGAACATTAGTAACAAGTCAAGTGACATTAGGAGCCGGAATTCAAACGGAACAGTACGTTCAAGTTTCGTCATTGGCGTCCAGAAGGTGAAAGGCGCTGATCCAAGAAATCAATAAATTCGAAGAACTCAACTGCTCTACGCGGAAAAAAGTGTATACATGTTTTCAACTCAGGTGGAGCATTGCATACAATGTTTTTGAAGGCACGAAGTACACATTTGCAAATGTGTTGCAGCTATGGCGGAGCTGGAGCGCCGTCGCTGGCACGTCCCGGCTGGCGCCACCACAGTAAGTGATCAGGGCGCCACAGCAAGTGCTCCGGGCGCCACGGTAAGTGCTCCGGGCGCCACAGTAAGGGCTCCGGGCGCCACATCAAGTGCTCAGGGCGCCAGAGTAAGTGCTCAGGGCGCCACAGTAAGTGCTCCAGTAAGGGCTCCGTGCGCCACAGTAAGTGCTCAGGGCGCCACAGTAAGGGCTCCGGGCGCCACAGTAAGGGCTCCGGGCGCCACAGTAAGTGCTCCGAGCGCCAGCCGACTGGTACGTCCACCGCTCCTGTTTTAGGAAACCAGACTCCGTTTTCAGACAATCCGGTGCAGTGATTTTAAAAAGTCGTTTATTCAAACAACATACAGGATTGGTGGTGGATGGCCGCCGCCATATTCGGCTTTCGCTCCGATACCGGTCAGTGCAATCACTATACCATCAGAAGATACGTCACGTTTCTCTGAAACAGGCACATCTGGACCTACGTGTTTTGAGCCAAATCCCAGGAATTGACTGCACTCAGGGCTGCAATTTCCTGCTTAGCGAGTTCAATACGCGGATAGGTTACACCATACACAGCAAACGTATCCAATAGAACCTTTCACTCAGCAAAAAGTCACGGTGTTTTTTGGCAAGGCTACCAAGCATTCCATGATGCTCGAATAAATTAATGCTAGGAGATTGTTTAGGTCGAAGCCGATAAGTTTCTGATCAGTCAGCTCAGACGTGAGATAGGCATGTCAGCATCTGATGACGGTTGCATGTACATTCTGCAAGGGACAAATCACAACTTCCAGTCACAAATTATTCGCGACCTTAAAAAAGAAAGGTGAGTTTCAAGAGATAATACACGCAGTTGCATTAACCCGCGCACTGCGGGGGGGGGGGGGGGGGCGGGGGTTGATTTCCGCCCCCCCCCCTCAGGTTTGTCAAAGATAGCGAAAAAAACGGCGGCGAGCTGTGCCGCCGGGTTTTCGCACACCTGTCAGGACATCCATTGCGCACACTTTGAAAATAAAAATAACCTCGGGTTATCTCAGGTCAGGTCACCATACCAGGTCAAGTGACCCCACCTCCAAAAATGTTTGCAGTTGTGCCAAAGCCAGAGTTTTTCACCCATCAGTTTGAAACTTACAGGATGTCATGAGGGCATAAGTACTTACAATTCATATATCTCGGAATGCTAATATCGGTGACCTAAGGACAGGTCAATTTCGTAACCTCCCATAATAAGTCAATGGGGAAATATACAAATGCTAAGGATATGCATGATATTAGTCCAATTACTTCTGGATCATGTTATTATAGGATATTCTTGATGATCCAAGTGTAAGTTTTGTTCAGTGACCCCTATTGGGTCATTTGAGGTCATGCGAGGTCACCATCACTTTTGTGTCAATAACTCCCGACATAATGAAGATAGAGGAGTGAAACAGACATCAATGTGTTTGTATCGTCGAAACACGTCTTCCCATATGCAACATGCCCTACTTGGGTCACCACTTGACCTTGACCTGAGGTCAAATTTTAAAGTTTATTTAACAAGGTCACCATGTACATCATTCAAAACGCCTTGACAAGATAAACACAATGGCGTAAACAGTTTTCCGTTATCTTTATTACATACAAAGTTAATAGCGAAAAACGATTTTGCAAAAAAACGTCATTTTTTCCTTTTTTGACCTCTGGAGCCTCAAATATTGACCTGAAATCAAATTTGAGGACATTTTAGCGATTGCAAATTTCACTGGCTGGCGTTTGCTTTTTTCGGTTTGTTTCTAACTAGCATAGTTTCTGAGATATATAGGAATTTCTGGAGCAATGTCATAAAACAGGAAAAAACTGGAAAATTTGACCTTTGATGACCTCTGGTGACCTCAATTTTAACCTGACCTAAAACAATACTGAATACTTTCGATAGAACATGTATCAAGCTATCAAATACCGTTTTCTGCTTCTGGCTACGTAGCGTAGATTTCGAGATCTCAGGGGGGGGGGGGGGGGCGGAAATCAACCCCCTGCAGTTCGTGTTCGGCGCAAAGCCCATGCAGTGCGCGGGTTAACCCGCGCGGCGCTGGGGGTAAATTTTACCCCCCCTCCCGGATTTTCTCCATAACTTGAAAACTATGACAGATATCGAAGTGAAACTAGCAGTACCTTATGGTGCATCAATTCTACATATTGTGTTACAATTTTGTTGAAATTCGTGAGAATTTTGAGGAGATAATGACGTTTTAGTGACGTCATGTCATGTCATTTTTGGTGAAAAAACGTTAAATGTTTGAAAAATCGTAGAAAATAGCGTGTTGATGCAAATTGCAAATAAAAGGCGTCAAAAGAAAGGAAATAACATTGTCTTTAACATGGCTGTCTCAGATGTTCAAAATTTTGGATTTTTGACCCCCAAAAATGCAAAAATAAAAATTTGGGGAAGAATTTCCACAAAAGTTTTTTGTTTGAAGATTTTCAAAAAACAGGAAGATATATTAGAGAACCGAGTATGAACGATGTTCAAACCCAGTTTCAAAGCAATATCTTTATTTTGACTGACTTATGGTTCTCTAAGAAAAAGTAACTCATGACGTCATTTTTTTTAATTGCGTTTTTTGGTTTTTACTGACCAGATACAAACAAATAAATGCCACCACTGTATTTCGAAGACAAAACTAGTCTAGAAACATGCAATGTTTATTTAGATTAATCAATTTCAGATTTTGACCTTATTGTGACCTGACCTTGACCTGATGGCGATTATATGGTATCAGGCTGTGAAAATGGCTGCTTCTATCGAATTATACGTGTAAAATAACCCATGCAACATGTGTCGCATGGCTTTCGTAGACCCGTGACCTTTTGTGACCTGACCTTGACCTTTGCTTAAAATTTCACTTTTACTTATGCGGGAGATGCATTATACATTTGGGAGCACTTTGTGAGATAATAGTTGCAATACAAGGCTTTGGATGGAAAGTATAGCCCAAAAACCCAAATACTTACATTTTGACACTTGACCTGACCGTGACCTGACATGTGACCTTGTTTTAAGAATTTCGAGTGTGCATTCGATTCTTCTCGTTGAGAGCTTGCGATCGCCGCATTGCGCGTCTCGCTGCGGTTATTGGTTCGGAAGATACGAGGGGGGGGGGGGGGGGTAAAATTTATCCCCCAGCGCCGCGCGTTCGGCTGGAGACCCCAGCGCCGCGCGGGTTAAAGGACCAATAAGTTAAGAAAATTACGCGCCGCCGCGCTGGCTCCATAGGTGGTCACATCAAAAGATTTGGAGCGCTAAACCATCAGTGGACGCAGAGGAGGAGACGACAGCAGCACACTATTGTTCTTTCATGACAAAAGCGGTAGGATTTTATTCATCTTAGGATTTTGTTGAATACAAATTGTCATGGACGTCTTACCCCGGGTGAAGCCATGTCGTAAAGTAGTTTGGTCGGGTGGAATTTATGTCCGTGGAAATGTAATGAAGAAGTAATGCCCGTAGAAGTTTTGTCGCGTAAAAGTATACCCCGTAGAAGTAGCGTGAAAGTGTTGTCCAAATTATTATATCACGCCCATGGACTTAGAAGTTGGCTCTGACACTATGCTATGCACCTACAGGGAGGTTCACAAAAAAACTGACACATTTTATTTTGAATTATCGTGCAACCAAGTGCTCCAGGCATGTAGTTTCGAATACCAAACAACACAGAATTTCATGGAGATTTATTCAGCATACGTCCTGAGCACACCTCTCCCACTTCCAAGTCGCTACATGACATGTTCCAGATGGCGTCCGTTTCGGGCGACGCACAGCTCTGCCCGCCGCCGGAGGTTCTCCACCGCTCTTCGGCACGTGTCGGCGGAGAGGGCCCGCACTGCTGCTCCCACTGCCCTCTTCAGCTGCTTCAGGGTTCGTGGGTTCTTCTTGTAGACCATCCCTTTCAGGTGTCCCCACAGAAAGAAGTCGGGGGGGTACTGAGGTCGGGGGAGTAGGCCGGCCAGGGGTGGGAGGTGTTACGCGAGATCACGCACGCGCCGAAGTGCTCCTGGATCAGCCGGATGGTCGCGGCTGCTGCATGTGGGGTCGCGCCATCCTGCTGAAACCACTGGGTGGCGTAGGTATCCGCGCATCTCTGCTGCATGGCTGACAGGAACCGCTTGACGATGCGGCGGTATCTTTCTGCATTCACTGTCTGCGTGCGGCCGGCGCGGTCCTCGAACCAGAAGGGGCCGATGATGCCCGAGCAGCTGACGGCGCACCACGCCGTGCACTTGAGGCTATGCAGTGGCCTCTCCTCGACGATATCAGGTGCCGTAGTCGCCCAGTAACGGTTGTTCTGGGTGTTAATGCGGCCGTCCAGGTGAAAGTGGGCCTCGTCCGTAAACCAGACATGGTTCAGAAATGCGTCCGATGCCTCGCACTGCTGCAAAAACCACCTGCAGAACGCCGCTCGGTCCTCCATGTTCTTGGGCGTCAGCTTCTGGCGGGTCCAAATCTTGTATGGATACAGCCCCATGTCCTCCGTCAGGATCCGCCGAGCCGAAGAAAGGCTGACGCCCACTTGCTGGCTAAGGTGGCTGACTGGTTTGCGCGGATACTTATCCATGATGTTCTTGGTCTTCTTGGCCACTCTATCGGTCCTTGCCGATCTTGTTGTCCCAGTCGACCCCTCCCATAGGTTGTCCACAGTCCCTTCTTGGAGAAACTTCTCCGTTAAGCTCAAAATTGTGTTGCGGGCCGGAGCTGTCCTTGCCTTAAAATGGCTTCGGAAGTTTCTTTGGGTTTGCGTGACAGACTTAGTCGCCAGGTAAAATTCGACGATTTTAATCTTTTCCTGTTTACTGTAGGCCCCCATGTTGCCGATTAAAATCACCAACCTGCCCAAAATTTCCATTTCACGAGCTTTCATTTGGCGCGTGCGTCGACTATGTTGGTGCCCCTAGATCGCCACAATATCGTTTTCAAATGTGTCAGTTTTTTGTGAACAACCCTGTACCCCAACCCTATACTTTCACTGCATATTTTGGGTCAGATGAGTTTATTACATCAGAGCGACACCATTATTACCCCTGCTCAGATATCATTATCCGACAGCGAAAGTTCAGTACAACGAGGATGTTCGTATGTCCGGGGCAAACCATGTGAAGCCGATCAGCAACAATGGCCACCCTCTACGATTTTGTTAAAACTCTGCATACTTGTTGACTGTGGGGCAAAACTTTCACCAATGCCCGGGTTTGGCGATTTTACCCCAGGTCACAGATATAAGTCAACAAACATTTAACTCAACAAGGTGTACGATAATTTTCAAAGCATCATAACTTGGAAAGTTTAAATCTTAGCACGTTGCAACAAAATGTAAATGATAGACAATAAAACGGGCTTGAATCCAAACACTAACACCAAACAAGGTCAGTGCGCTTTGACCTTATTTGACCTTTACCCGATTTTGAGTACTATCGACACCATTGACCCTATCCTCAAATATTACTCTAAAAGTTGAAAAATTACAAAATGCAAATTATTCCGATATATTTCGAGCACAGCTCTTCGTCTGTCGTTAACCCTAAACCTAGTCGCAATTTTTTTAAAAAAAATCAACTTTTAGAGTAATATTTGAGGATAGGGTCAATGGTGTCGATAGTACTCCTAATGATTTTCCTCACAACGCTGAGCACAGTTAACGTTTACCCAATTTTGTTTTATTGAAATTCCCAAAAACCCATGCCCTTCGATTTTCTTCATATTTTGCTATTTTGTTGCCCTGGATGTTAGCAATATACCATAACCACATTGGAGTGGGCCAATAGTAAGTTGATGAGAAAATGACCTTAGAGCGTATCAATAATTGAGGCCATCAGCACTTGCCTGGCCATTCACTTGACCTGGAAGGTCACCTGTTGACCTGAAGCCTAACAATCGCATACTGTTAGATTCCTCCCATGACAGGCAACAGCTGGTTCTTACCGCATTGCTCTATGTTGCTTGGTTTGGAAGGTAACAGGGGGTGGGAGGCTGTCAGCCCCCCCCCCCCGTAGGGCGAAGGTGATAAAAGGTCCCCGTAGGACGAGGGTTAAACTTTCCAAGTTTTAATGCATTGAAAATTGTCGTACACCTTGTTAAGGTCAATGTTTGTTGACTTATAACTCAGTGACCTGAGGTCATATTTTACAAAAAAAAGCGATTTGAGTGGTTTTATGCATGGGTAAACACGTCCACAAAGTTTCATCAAAATCGAAAGGGGTGAGTTCAAAAAACGACATTTTTGTATCCGCTTGACATGTTTGCCCCATACCACCACCTATAACGACGCTTGTCATGTTTGCCCCATACCACCACCTATAGCGACGCTTGCCATGTTTTCTCCATACCACCATCTATAACGACGCTTGACATGTTTGCCCCATACCACCACCTATAACGACGCCTAACATGTTTGCCCCATACCACCACCTATAACGACGCCTGACATGTTTGCCCCATACCACCACATATAACGACGCTTGACGTTTTCCCAATACCACCACCTATAACGACGCTTGACATGTTTGCCTCATACCACCACCTATAACGACGCTTGACATGTTTTCCCCATACCACCACCTATAATGACGCTCGACATGTTTGCTCCATACCACCACCACATATAACGACGCTTGACGTTTTCCCCATACCACCACCTATAACGACGCTTGCCATGTTTGCCCCATACCACCACCTATAACGAAGCTCGACATGTTTGCCCCATACCACCACCTATAACGACGCTTGCCATGTTTGCCCCATACCACCACCTATAACGACGCTTGCCATGTTTGCCCCATACCACCACCTATAACGACGCTTGACATGTTTGCCCCATATCACCACCTATAACGACGTGGTGCCCCATACCACCACCTATAAAGACGTGATGCCCCATACCACCACCTATAAAGACGTGGTGCCCCATACCACCACCTATAACGACGTGGTGCCCCATACCACCACCTATAACGACGTGGTGCCCCCATACCACCCCACTCTATAACGACGTGGTGCCCCATACCACCACCTATAACGACGTGGTGCCCCATACTACCACCTATAACGACGTGGTGCCCCATACCACCACCTATAACGACGTGGTGCCCCCATACTACCCCACCCCATAACGACGTGGTGCCCCCATACCACCACCTATAAAGACGTGGTGCCCCCATACCACCACCTATAAAGACGTGGTGCCCCATACCACCACCTATAACGACGTGGTGCCCCCATATCACCACCTATAACGACGTGATGCCCCATACCACCACCTATAAAGACGTGATGCCCCATACCACCACCTATAACGACGTGGTGCCCCATACTACCACCTATAACGACGTGGTGCCCCATACCACCACCTATAAAGACGTGGTGCCCCATACCACCCCACCCCATAACGACGTGGTGCCCCATACCACCACCTATAACGACGTGGTGCCCCTTACCACCACCTATAACGACGTGGTGCCCCATACCACCACCTATAACGACGTGGTGCCCCATACCACCACCTATAAAGACGTGGTGCCCCATACCACCACCTATAAAGACGTGGTGCCCCATACCACCACCTATAAAGACGTGGTGCCCCATATCACCACCTATAAGGACGTGGTGCCCCATACCACCACCTATAACGACGTGATGCCCCATACCACCACCTATAACGACGTGGTGCCCCCATACCACCACCTATAAAGACGTGGTGCCCCATACCACCACCTATAAAGACGTGGTGCCCCATACCACCACCTATAAAGACGTGGTGCCCCATACCACCACCACCTATAAAGACGTGGTGCCCCATACCACCACCTATAACGACGTGGTGCCCCCATACCACCACCTATAAAGACGTGGTGCCCCATACCACCCCACCCCATAACGACGTGGTGCCCCATACCACCACCTATAACGACGTGGTGCCCCCATACCACCACCTATAACGACGTGGTGCCCCATACCACCCCCACCCCATAACGACGTGGTGCCCCCATACCACCACCTATAACGACGTGGTGCCCCATACCACCCCACCCTATAACGACGTGGTGCCCCATACCACCCCACCCCATAACGACGTGGTGCCCCATACCACCACCTATAAAGACGTGGTGCCCCCATACCACCACCTATAACGACGTGGTGCCCCATACCACCACCTATAACGACGTGGTGCCCCATACCACCACCTATAAAGACGTGGTGCCCCATACCACCACCTATAACGACGTGGTGCCCCATACCACCACCTATAACGACGTGGTGCCCCATACCACCACTTATAAAGACGTGGTGCCCCATACCACCACCTATAACGACGTGGTGCCCCATACCACCACCTATAAAGACGTGGTGCCCCATACCACCACCTATAAAGACGTGGTGCCCCCATACCACCACCTATAACGACGTGGTGCCCCATACCACCCCACCCTATAACGACGTGGTGCCCCCATACCACCACCTATAACGACGTGGTGCCCCATACCACCACCTATAACGACGTGGTGCCCCATACCACCACCTATAAAGACGTGATGCCCCATACCACCACCTATAAAGACGTGGTGCCCCATACCACCACCTATAAAGACGTGATGCCCCATACCACCACCTATAACGACGTGGTGCCCCATACCACCCCACCCTATAACGACGTGGTGCCCCCATACCACCACCTATAACGACGTGGTGCCCCATACCACCCCACCCCATAACGACGTGGTGCCCCCATACCACCACCTATAACGACGTGGTGCCCCATACCACCCCACCCCATAACGACGTGGTGCCCCCATACCACCACCTATAACGACGTGGTGCCCCATACCACCCCACCCTATAACGACGTGGTGCCCCCATACCACCACCTAAAACGACGTGGTGCCCCATACCACCCCACCCCATAAAGACGTGATGCCCCATACCACCACCTATAAAGACGTGGTGCCCCAAACCACCACCTATAAAGACGTGGTGCCCCATACCACCACCTATAAAGACGTGCTGCCCCATACCACCACCTATAAAGACGTGGTGCCCCATACCACCCCACTCCATAACGACGTGGTGCCCCATACCACCACCTATAAAGACGTGGTGCCCCATACCACCACCTATAAAGACGTGGTGCCCCATACCACCACCTATAACGACGTGGTGCCCCATACCACCACCTATAACGACGTGGTGCCCCATACCACCACTTATAAAGACGTGGTGCCCCATACCACCACCTATAAAGACGTGGTGCCCCATACCACCACCTATAAAGACGTGGTGCCCCATACCACCACCTATAACGACGTGGTGCCCCATACCACCACCTATAACGACGTGGTGCCCCATACCACCACCTATAAAGACGAGGTGCCCCATACCACCACCTATAAAGACGTGGTGCCCCATACCACCCCACCCCATAACGACGTGGTGCCCCATACCAACCCACCCCATAACGACGTGGTACCCCATACCACCACCTATAAAGACGTGGTGCCCCATACCACCACCTATAAAGACGTGGTGCCCCATACCACCACCTATAACGACGTGGTGCCCCATACCACCACCTATAACGACGTGGTGCCCCATACCACCACCTATAACGACGTGGTGCCCCATACTACCCCACCCCATAACGACGTGGTGCCCCATACCAACCCACCCCATAACGACGTGGTGCCCCATACCACCACCTATAAAGACGTGATGCCCCATACCACCACCTATAAAGACGCTTGACATGTTTGCCCCATATCACCACCTATAACGACGTGGTGCCCCATACCACCACCTATAACGACGTGGTGCCCCATACCACCACCTATAACGACGTGGTGCCCCATACCACCACCTATAAAGACGTGATGCCCCATACCACCACCTATAACGACGTGGTGCCCCATACCACCCCACTCCATAACGACGTGGTGCCCCATACCACCACCTATAACGACGTGGTGCCCCATACCACCACTTATAAAGACGTGGTGCCCCATACCACCACCTATAACGACGTGGTGCCCCATACCACCACCTATAACGACGTGGTGCCCCATACCACCACCTATAACGACGTGGTGCCCCATACCACCCCACCCCATAACGACGTGGTGCCCCATACCAACCCACCCCATAACGACGTGGTGCCCCATACCACCACCTATAAAGACGTGGTGCCCCATACCACCACCTATAACGACGTGGTGCCCCATACCACCACCTATAAAGACGTGGTGCCCCATACCACCCCACCCCATAACGACGTGGTGCCCCATACCAACCCACCCCATAACGACGTGGTGCCCCATACCACCACCTATAAAGACGTGGTGCCCCATACCACCACCTATAAAGACGTGGTGCCCCATACCACCCCACCCTATAACGACGTGGTGCCCCATACCACCACCTATAAAGACGTGGTGCCCCATACCACCACCTATAAAGACGTGGTGCCCCATACCACCACCTATAAAGACGTGGTGCCCCATACCACCACCTATAAAGACGTGGTGCCCCATACCACCACCTATAAAGACGTGGTGCCCCATACCACCACCTATAACGACGTGGTGCCCCATACCACCACCACCTATAAAGACGTGGTGCCCCATACCACCACCTATAAAGACGTGATGCCCCATACCACCACCTATAACGACGTGGTGCCCCATACCACCACCTATAAAGACGTGGTGCCCCATACCACCACCTATAACGACGTGGTGCCCCATACCACCACCTATAAAGACGTGGTGCCCCCATTCCACCACCTATAACGACGTGGTGCCCCATACCACCCCACCCCATAACGACGTGGTGCCCCCATACCACCACCTATAACGACGTGGTGCCCCACACCACCCCACCCTATAACGACGTGGTGCCCCATACCACCACCTATAACGACGTGGTGCCCCATACCACCCCACCCCATAGCGACGTGGTGCCCCCATACCACCACCTATAACGACGTGGTGCCCCATACCACCCCACCCTATAAAGACGTGGTGCCCCATACCACCACCTATAACGACGTGGTGCCCCATACCACCCCACCCCATAACGACGTGGTGCCCCCATACCACCACCTATAAAGACGTGGTGCCCCATACCACCACCTATAAAGACGTGGTGCCCCCATACCACCACCTATAACGACGTGGTGCCCCATACCACCACCTATAAAGACGTGGTGCCCCATACCACCACCTATAAAGACGTGCCCCATACCACCACCTATAAAGACGTGGTGCCCCATACCACCACCTATAAAGACGTGGTGCCCCCATACCACCACTCTATAACGACGTGGTGCCCCATACCACCCCACCCCATAACGACGTGGTGCCCCATACCACCACCTATAACGACGTGGTGCCCCATACCACCACCTATAAAGACGTGGTGCCCCATACCACCACCTATAAAGACGTGGTGCCCCATACCACCACCTATAAAGACGTGGTGCCTCATACCACCACCTATAAAGACGTGGTGCCCCATACCACCCCACTCCATAACGACGTGGTGCCCCCATACCACCACCTATAAAGACGTGGTGCCCCATACCACCCCACTCCATAACGACGTGGTGCCCCCATACCACCACCTATAAAGACGTGGTGCCCCATACCACCACCTATAAAGACGTGGTGCCCCATACCACCACCTATAAAGACGTGGTGCCCCATACCACCCCACTCCATAACGACGTGGTGCCCCCATACCACCACCTATAAAGACGTGGTGCCCCATACCACCACCTATAAAGACGTGGTGCCCCATACCACCACCTATAACGACGTGGTGCCCCCATACCACCCCACTCTATAACGACGTGGTGCCCCATACCACCCCACTCCATAACGACGTGGTGCCCCATACCACCACCTATAACGACGTGGTGCCCCATACCACCACCTATAACGACGTGGTGCCCCATACCACCACCTATAAAGACGTGGTGCCCCATACCACCACCTATAAAGACGAGGTGCCCCATACCACCACCTATAACGACGTGGTGCCCCATAACACCACCTATAAAGACGTGGTGCCCCATACCACCACCTATAAAGACGTGGTGCCCCATACCACCACCTATAAAGACGTGGTGCCCCATACCACCACCTATAAAGACGTGGTGCCCCATACCACCACCTATAAAGACGTGGTGCCCCATACCACCACCTATAAAGACGTGGTGCCCCATACCACCCCACTCCATAACGACGTGGTGCCCCCATACCACCACCTATAAAGACGTGGTGCCCCATACCACCCCACTCCATAACGACGTGGTGCCCCCATACCACCACCTATAAAGACGTGGTGCCCCATACCACCACCTATAAAGACGTGGTGCCCCATACCACCACCTATAAAGACGTGGTGCCCCATACCACCCCACTCCATAACGACGTGGTGCCCCCATACCACCACCTATAAAGACGTGGTGCCCCATACCACCACCTATAAAGACGTGGTGCCCCATACCACCACCTATAACGACGTGGTGCCCCCATACCACCCCACTCTATAACGACGTGGTGCCCCATACCACCCCACTCCATAACGACGTGGTGCCCCATACCACCACCTATAACGACGTGGTGCCCCATACCACCACCTATAACGACGTGGTGCCCCATACCACCACCTATAACGACGTGGTGCCCCATACCACCACCTATAAAGACGAGGTGCCCCATACCACCACCTATAACGACGTGGTGCCCCATAACACCACCTATAAAGACGTGGTGCCCCATACCACCACCTATAAAGACGTGGTGCCCCATACCACCACCTATAAAGACGTGGTGCCCCATACCACCACCTATAAAGACGTGGTGCCCCATACCACCACCTATAAAGACGTGGTGCCCCATACCACCACCTATAAAGACGTGGTGCCCCATACCACCACCTATAAAGACGTGGTGCCCCATACCACCACCTATAAAGACGTGGTGCCCCATACCACCACCTATAAAGACGTGGTGCCCCATACCACCACCTATAAAGACGTGGTGCCCCATACCACCCCACCCTATAACGACGTGGTGCCCCCATACCACCACCTATAAAGACGTGGTGCCCCATACCACCACCTATAAAGACGTGGTGCCCCATACCACCACCTATAACGACGTGGTGCCCCATACCACCACCTATAAAGACGTGGTGCCCCATACCACCACCTATAAAGACGTGGTGCCCCCATACCACCACCTATAAAGACGTGGTGCCCCATACCACCACCTATAACGACGTGGTGCCCCATACCACCACCTATAAAGACGTGGTGCCCCATACCACTCCACTCTATAACGACGTGGTGCCCCATACCACCACCTATAACGACGTGGTGCCCCATACCACCACCTATAACGACGTGGTGCCCAATACCACCCCACCCCATAACGACGTGGTGCCCCATACCACCACCTATAACGACGTGGTGCCCCATACCACCACCTATAACGACGTGGTGCCCCATACCACCACCCCATAACGACGTGGTGCCCCATACCACCACCTATAACGACGTGGTGCCCCATACCACCACCTATAAAGACGTGGTGCCCCATACCACCACCTATAACGACGTGGTGCCCCCATACCACCACCTATAACGACGTGGTGCCCCATACCACCCCACCCCATAACGACGTGGTGCCCCATACCACCACCTATAACGACGTGGTGCCCCATACCACCACCTATAACGACGTGGTGCCCCATACCACCACCTATAACGACGTGGTGCCCCATACCACCACCTATAAAGACGTGGTGCCCCATACCACCACCTATAAAGACGTGGTGCCCCTTACCACCACCTATAAAGACGTGGTGCCCCATACCACCCCACTCTATAACGACGTGGTGCCCCCATACCACCACCTATAACGACGTGGTGCCCCATACCACCACCTATAACGACGTGGTGCCCCATACCACCCCACCCCATAACGACGTGGTGCCCCATACCACCACCTATAAAGACGTGATGCCCCATACCACCACCTATAACGACGTGGTGCCCCATACCACCCCACTCTATAACGACGTGGTGCCCCCATACCACCACCTATAACGACGTGGTGCCCCATACCACCACCTATAAAGACGTGATGCCCCATACCACCACCTATAAAGACGTGGTGCCCCATACCACCACCTATAACGACGTGGTGCCCCATACCACCACCTATAAAGACGTGGTGCCCCATACCACCCCACTCTATAACGACGTGGTGCCCCCATACCACCACCTATAACGACGTGGTGCCCCATACCACCACCTATAAAGACGTGATGCCCCATACCACCACCTATAAAGACGTGGTGCCCCATACCACCACCTATAACGACGTGGTGCCCCATACCACCCCACCCCATAACGACGTGGTGCCCCATACCACCCCACCCCATAACGACGTGGTGCCCCATACCACCCCACCCCATAAAGACGTGGTGCCCCATACCACCCCACCCCATAACGACGTGGTGCCCCATACCACCCCACCCCATAACGACGTGGTGCCCCATACCACCCCACCCCATAACGACGTGGTGCCCCATACCACCCCACCCCATAACGACGTGGTGCCCCATACCACCCCACCCCATAACGACGTGGTGCCCCATACCACCCCACCCCATAACGACGTGGTGCCCCATACCACCCCAACCCATAAAGACGTGGTGCCCCATACCACCCCACCACCTATAACGACGTGGTGCCCCATACCACCCCACCCCATAAAGACGTGGTGCCCCATACCACCCCACTCTATAACGACGTGGTGCCCCCATACCACCACCTATAACGACGTGGTGCCCCATACCACCCCACCCCATAACGACGTGGTGCCCCATACCACCCCACCCCATAACGACGTGGTGCCCCATACCACCACCTATAAAGACGTGGTGCCCCATACCACCCCACCCCATAACGACGTGGTGCCCCATACCACCCCACCCCATAACGACGTGGTGCCCCATACCACCACCTATAAAGACGTGGTGCCCCATACCACCCCACCCCATAACGACGTGGTGCCCCATACCACCACCTATAACGACGTGGTGCCCCATACCACCACCTATAAAGACGTGGTGCCCCATACCACCCCACCCCATAACGACGTGGTGCCCCATACCACCCCACCCCATAACGACGTGGTGCCCCATACCACCCCACCACCTATAACGACGTGGTGCCCCATACCACCCCACCCCATAAAGACGTGGTGCCCCATACCACCCCACCCCATAACGACGTGGTGCCCCATACCACCCCACCCCATAAAGACGTGGTGCCCCATACCACCCCACCACCTATAACGACGTGGTGCCCCATACCACCCCACCCCATAAAGACGTGGTGCCCCATACCACCCCACCCCATAACGACGTGGTGCCCCATACCACCCCACCACCTATAAAGACGTGGTGCCCCATACCACCACCTATAACGACGTGGTGCCCCATACCAACCCACCCCATAACGACGTGGTGTGTGAGGCTCGGCGACTTTACTGGCGATACTCGAAACTGTCTACCTAATGAGGAGAACAACAGCCACACAGCTTATAGGAATCACAAATCACAGTAACTAGCCCCCAATATCACAAGCCGGATCTTGTGATAGGGATCACAAGCCGGATCTTGTGATAGGCTACCCTTCAATTTGACCATAAGACCACTCAGCAAATTTGTAGTGCTTCGAGTGGTAGAGCCACAAGGGATAGAGCTCAGCTTAACAAGAGGGCAGCCAAAAAGTATGTAATGGGACTTTTTAATCAGACATGAGCTTCTTATCTCCGCCTCGCCTCATACCTGAGTACGTGTGTGGCTCAAAATGGTGACTTTTGCAAGCACAATCGCTTTAACCCTTACATGACGATGCTGATTAGAGAAGTGTTTAACGGTACTTGGAGCGCTTAAAAGACGGGCCTCTCGCGCTAGACAACAGCTCTAAAACTCCTTAGCTCTTCATATATCCTGATTTTCGTCCAGGTGCACCTGAGCACATCATGTCAAGAAAGAAGCACTGGGGCTTGAGCCATACACTGATTCTATGGGATACAAATGCCCCAGCGAGTTTAACAGTCACATCTGAAGACGCTCTTCACTAGCGATGAATTGGTGGCGGATACTCCAGGAAGAACTTCAACAAAAAGTCACGGCGCTGAGTAGAAACAACAGCATAATTCTCAGATCACGTACAACCAGTACAAGCGAATCGCTTCCGAATTCGAGTCACTGCAAACCTTTTCAAGGATCAGAGCCTGAGAACCTTCAAACGAATACAAAACTGTCTCACTGCAGCAAATGTGACGGTCCACAGTTCAGACCGCGGCCACACACGAGCGTGAGGCATGGCTCGTTGAAGTCACCGCCGGAGGTTGAACCAGGGCCTGCATCGCGTCATCTCTGGCTGCATCGCGTCAAGTATAGCCGCCATGGCCATCGGCAATTTAACGGGTCGGCAGATCAGGCACTGACGGGGAAGTCAGGGATCACCGAGTCCGGCGACAGGCAATTCCCCGTGACTGTCCCCGTCCCCCGCATGGCTGTCCCTTACGTCCCCCGCAAATAACCACCTCGGCCACTACGCTGCCACCCGGTCCGCTCGACCCGTACACATCGAGTGCGCAGTGATGTCGCCGAAGGGCAGGAGGTTTTCGCCTGGCAGAAGCCGCCCTGTCTGATCTCGCCGCCCCGCGGTCACCTGGGCACTGCTGTCATCGTCCCACTCTCTGGTCTCTGTGTCCCACCCGGAGGAAAGGTATTGTAAAAACGTGAGCTGCAAGATAACGGAAACCGGATCTTCATGCCATGAAAAGGGCATATTTACATTGTCAGGTGTCCAGGAATACAAGCTCGAAGGATTTGGATGTAAACATACCTTGCATGATTTTTGTTGTTATAACACTCATTAAAATCGATGAGAAGATCTAAATGTCAACTTGTCTTTTTACAATGAGCTCCAAGATTATGCATGCTCACTGACTAGCTCATTCAATTGATTCAAGCGTCTGATACCCGAGGCGTTAGAGAAAATGATTTTCAGCCTCTTAACTTGAAAAATAAGACTCAGCACAGAGCTTACTTCAATCTTCAAACGAGCATATCAAGAGAGCTTATTTGCATCGTCATTTTGCAGCCGTCACGCCAAACCAAAGGAATCCGCTTACACTATTAAAATTCTCCAAGCGATACCTACCTTGTAATCGGCCGCAATGCCAAAGTGCTGGATACCTATCTGGATGAATTAATACAGCACAGCGAAATCACGCACTAACAACTCTGCAGTATATGCCAATTGCATTGTGAAATGGAGCGAATAGTACTTAGTTTCAAAACCAGAATCATCCGGCATGACCGCACGGGAATTTACGCCCCATGAAACGGCACATTTTTGCATATATGGGATTAGGACCGAACATCCTCGAATGACTTTGATACATATACCCGTTGTTATTCCCGAGATGGACATTGAAAAGCTCATTATGATTTACCGATGAGACTTGATGGTATGCGAACCATGTGATAAAAGATACTCGGCTAGGGTGCCATGCTCAAAACTCTGAATCAGCTATTCCCTGGAAAATCCCCCAACCATGGTTAGAAGACATTAGCAGCATTGTGGAGTTTTGCCCAATATTTCGCCCGGGCCGCGGTGTGCTGGATGAGAGCGTGGGTGATTCCACAAAGCGCCAGCGCGTCACGGCCAGCGTTTGGCCCGAGCCGGCCATCCAATCACAGCCCGGCGCCCGAGCCGGACATCCAATCACGGCCCGGCGCCCGCCGGACATCCAATCACGGCCCGGCGCCCGCCAAACATCCAATCACGGCCCGGCGCCCGCCGGACATCCAATCACGGTCCGGCGCCCGCCAAACATCCAATCACGGCCCGGCGCCCGCCGGACATCCAATCACGGCCCGGCGCCCGCCGGACATCCAATCACGGCCCGGCGCCCGCCAAACATCCAATCACGGCCCGGCGCCTGCCAAACATCCAATCACGGCCCGGCGCCCGCCAAACATCCAATCACGGCCCGGCGCCCGCCGGACATCCAATCACGGCCCGGCGCCCGCCAAACATCCAATCACGGCCCGGCGCCCGCCAAACATCCAATCACAGCCCGGCGCCCGCCGGACATCCAATCACGGCCCGGCGCCCGCCGGACATCCAATCACGGCCCGGCGCCCGCCGGACATCCAATCACGGCCCGGCGCCCGCCAAACATCCAATCACGGCCCGGCGCCCGCCAAACATCCAATCAAGGCCCGGCGCCCGCCAAACATCCAATCACGGCCCGGCGCCCGCCGGACATTCAATCACGGCCCGGCGCCCGCCGGACATCCAATCACGGCCCGGCGCCCGCCGGACATCCAATCACGGCCCGGCGCCCGCCAAACATCCAATCACGGCCCGGCGCCCGGACATCCAATCACGGCCCGGCGCCCGCCAAACACCCAATCACGGCCCGGCGCCCGCCGGACATCCAATCACGGCCCGGCGCCCGCCAAACATCCAATCACGGCCCGGCGCCCGCCGGACATCCAATCACGGCCCGGCGCCCGCCGGACATCCAATCACGGCCCGGCGCCCGCCGGACATCCAATCACGGCCCGGCGCCCGTCGGACATCCAATCACGGCCCGGCGCCCGCCAGACATCCAATCACGGCCCGGCGCCCGCCGGACATCCAATCACGGCCCGGCGCCCGCCGGACATCCAATCACGGCCCGGCGCCCGCCGGACATCCAATCACGGCCCAGCGCCCGAGCCGGACATCCAATCACGGCCCGGCGCCCGCCAAACATCCAATCACGGCCCGGCGCCCGCCAAACATCCAATCACGGCCCGGCGCCCGCCAAACATCCAATCACGGCCCGGCGCCCGCCAAACATCCAATCACGGCCCGGCGCCCGCCAAACATCCAATCACGGCCCGGCGCCTGCCAAACATCCAATCACGGCCCGGCGCCCGCCGGACATCCAATCACGGCCCGGCGCCCGCCGGACATCCAATCACGGCCCGGCGCCCGCCAAACATCCAATCACGGCCCGGCGCCCGCCGGCCATCCAATCACGGCCCGGCGCCCGCCAAACATCCAATCACAGCCCGGCGCCCGCCGGACATCCAATCACGGCCCGGCGCCCGCCGGACATCCAATCACGGCCCGGCGCCCGCCGGACATCCAATCACGGCCCGGCGCCCGCCGGACATCCAATCACGGCCCGGCGCCCGCCGGACATCCAATCACGGCCCGGCGCCCGCCGGACATCCAATCACGGCCCGGCGCCCGCCGGACATCCAATCACGGCCCGGCGCCCGCCGGACATTCAATCACGGCCCGGCGCCCGCCAAACATCCAATCACGGCCCGGCGCCCGCCGGACATCCAATCACGGCCCGGCGCCCGCCGGACATTCAATCACGGCCCGGCGCCCGCCAAACATTCAATCACGGCCAGGCGCCATCGATGCCATTTGAGGATGGTGCAACGACCATTAGACGATGCCATTTGAGAATGGTGTGACGACCATTAGGCGATTCCATTTGAGGATGATGCAACGACCATTAGACGATGCCATTTGAGGATGGTGTGACGACCATTAGGCGATGCCATTTGAGGATGGTGTGACGACCATTAGCCGATGCCATTTGAGGATGGTGTGACGACCATTAGGCGATGGCATTTGAGGATGGTGCAACGACCATTAGACGATGCCATTTGAGGAGGGTGTGACGACCATTAGGTGATGCCATTTGAGGATGGTGCAACGACCATTATACGATGCCATTTGAGGATGGTGTGACGACCATTAGGCGATGGCATTTGAGGAGGGTGTAACGACCATTAGACGATGCCATTTGAGGAGGGTGGGACGACCATTAGGTGATGCCATTTGAGGATGGTGCAACGACCATTAGACGATGCCATTTGAGGATGGTGTGCCGACCATTAGGCGATGACATTTGAGGAGGGTGTAACGACCATTAGACGATGCCATTTGAGGATGGTGTGACGACTATTAGGCGATGCCATTTGAGGATGGTGTAACGACCATTAGACGATGCCATTTGAGGAGGGTGTGACGACCATTAGGTGATGCCATTTGAGGAGGGTGAGGGTGACCTTCCACCAGGACTTACAGTCGACAGATTAGAAGATTTTAACAGTAGGTTCATAGAGAGCATTGCCCTAGCTAACTCACATTCACCGATAGGAATATTTGTGCTGGGAGATTTTAACACTGGAAATACTTACTTAGATAGAAGGTACACCGAAACAACTTCCGGTCCTGGCAACAGTGGAATAACACCCTTCGATACACGATTTAAACACACATTAGACACAATGGAACTGACTCAACTAATAACGACTCCCACCAGAATAACAGGAACAGTAGCAAATCTCAGAGACCTAGCCATAACCAACAACACATACCTTGTAGCTGACTCAGGAACATTGTCCTCATTTGGTAACATGGACCATCTTCCCATTTTTATCACCACACATTTACCATCCTCTCCCACAGCTACACTGACCAAAACAATATGGGACTACAGTAGACTTGACGCGGACAAACTAACCAGACTTATACAAACTACTGACTGGGAGAAAATAGTTAGGGAAGACATTGACACTGCAACTGAAAAATTCACTTCCGCCATCCTCGAGGCCGCCTACAAAGCAATCCCTAGAAGAGACATACGCATCAAGCCGAACAACAAGCCATGGCTGACCGGAACCTTGAAACGTCACATCAATAAGCGCGACCGACTCTTTAAAAAGGCGAAACAAACCAACACGACTCACGACTGGGAGGCGTGGAGACAGCAAAGGAATTTTGTGACCGCACTTAACAAAGACTGCAAAGACTGGTATACTAAGCAACAGGTTCAAAAGCTCCTCACTCATAAGCACAATCCATACCAGTACCACACAATATTGAAACAAACAATAAAACCAAAACATCGTGCAGCCATTCCCCCACTACAACTACACAATCAGGAAGTAGCCACAACTGACATAGACAAAGCAGCAGCCCTCAATGAACACTTCGCGACACAGGCTGAAATCGGACCGCCACCAACACTTCCAGCTCACAACCCATGTCCAAGGACTGTACCTGTACCCCCTCTGAACCAAATAGCTATCACTGAACAGGAAGTCCTGTCAACACTCAACTCTCTGAACCCGCACAAATCAACTGGCCCGGACCAACTTCCAACCAATATATTGAAATTGACTGCTTTATTAATAGCGGAACCACTCGCCAAGCTTTTCAACAAGTCCCTTTCCTCCTCAAAATTTCCGTAACTCTGGAAGGAAGCTAACATCTCGCCCATTTACAAGCGAAAGGGATCGGCATCGGATCCCCAAAACTACAGACCAATTAGCCTGCTCTGTTGCCTCTCAAAAATTCTGGAAAAAATTGTATTTAAACATATTTATGATCATCTAACGAATAACTCTCTCCTTTCTGATATGCAGAGCGGGTACAGGCCTCACCACAGCACACAATTGCAACTATCATACATGACGGACAGTCTCTATAAAGCCCTAGACAGACGACGCGACTTTACAGCAGTGTACTTGGACGTGACAAAATACTTTGACAGAATATGGCACGCTGGACTTTTATTCAAATGCGAACACGACTACTACATCACTGACTCACTGTTAGAATGGCTAAAATCTTACCTGACGGACCGCAGACACAAAGTTGGAGTAGGCGACGCCCTTTCGACTCCCGTGACGATAAATGCAGGATGCCCGCAAGGATCTATCCTCGGCCCACTTTTAGCACTTCTCTATCTCGACGGGCTTCCGGACCAATTGACAAACACGGCCCTCTTTTACGCTGACGACATTTCATTATACGCCTCTCATACCCCTGACACCATGACACAAGTCCAACCCTCCCTTCAAAAGGACCTAGAAATCATCGAAAATTACGGACAACAGTGGGTCATAATATTTAGCCCATCTAAAATATTTTCCAAAAATAACCACCACGATTTACCCAAACTAAAGTTCTCAGGACAGCCGATTACCAAGACAGACACCCATAAACACTTAGGATTAATTCTTTCAAAAGATCTTCGATTCCAAAATCAAGTTAACGCTATTGTCAGGAAAATAAACATTGCCCTCAGTCCTCTATATCCCATAGCCAAATATCTGCCACAAGTACTCGATACAATTTTCAAGACGTACATACGACCTCACTTTGACTACACGACGGCCACCTGACAATATCCGACGAATTACGACTAGAACGACTGCAAAACAGAGCTGCGAGACTGGTCACAAACACACTTCCAAGAACTTCAACAGACAAGCTACGACTCGAACTTGGATGGGACAGTCTCAAGACTAGACGTAAAATTCACAGGTTATTACTATACGGACAGATAAAGAACAACACAATTTGTATACCAGAATATATTAGAAACATGATTCCCGAAACAAGACTAAAAGATACGAGACGAACTCTAAGAAATGCAAAGTTACTGACACTGCTACATTTCCGGACCTCCATGTATCAGAAAGCTTTCATCCCGAAGACATCCCAAAACTGGAACTCCCTGCCCCAATCTATCCAACGCTGGCAGGACCGGAAGCAGTTTAAACGCAGCATCACAACACTATACGGCACACCGCACCCTCCACACTATTTCACTTTAGGTATAAAACTAGGTAATACACTACACACACAGCTCAGACTGGGGATGTCAAGGCTAAATGCACATCAATATTCTATACAAAGAAACACGGACCCTGCATGTTCCTGTGGCCATAATCAGGAAAACACAAACCACTTCATTCTAGACTGCCCACGTTTCACTTCAGCAAGAACGGATCTTTTCAGACAGGTTTCATCACATCTCAATGTCGACTTTCAAACATTAACCAACACAATGAAAATAAATATACTCCTTCTGGGTCATAACACAACAAAAGACTCTGCACTGTTAATCGCCAATGACTTCCAAAAAATTCCTGCTTATTACTTGTCGCCTCTTGTAAACTGAATCCACGGATCTGCGCCGACATAATCATCCATGACTGACTCGCCTTCACCGGACAGAAAAGCTGGACTTCACTAAGCTGACCAGGTGGTGGTGCCGCGACTTAAGCTTTGGCTTTTGCACCATCACCTGGACAATCATTGTCATCATCTCATCATAGCAATAAATGTTATTGTTGTTGTTGTTGCTGTTCCACTGTTGTTGTGGTGCTGTTCCACTGTTGTTGTGGTGCTGTTCCACTGTTGTTGTGGTGCTGTTCCACTGTTGCTGTGGTGCTGCTCCACTGTTGCTGTGGTGCTGTTCCACTGTTGCTGTGGTGCTGTTCCACTGTTGATGTGGTGCTGTTCCACTGTTGTTGTGGTGCTGTTCCACTGTTGCTGTGGTGCTGATCCACTGTTGCTGTGGTGCTGTTCCACTGTTGCTGATCCACTGTTGCTGTGGTGCTGTTCCACTGTTGCTGTGGTGCTGTTCCACTGTTGCTGTGGTGCTGTCCCACTGTTGCTGTGGTGCTGTTCCACTGTTGCTGTGGTACTGTCCCACGGTTGATGTGGTGCTGTTCCACTGTTGCTGTGGTGCTGCTCCACTGTTGCTGTGGTGCTGTTCCACTGTTGCTGTGGTGCTGTTCCACTGTTGCTGTGGTGCTGTTCCACGGTTGTTGTGGTGCTGTTCCACTGTTGCTGTGGTGCTGATCCACTGTTGCTGTGGTGCTGTTCCACTGTTGCTGTGGTGCTGTTCCACTGTTGCTGTGGTGCTGATCCACTGTTGATGTGGTGCTGTTCCACTGTTGCTGTGGTGCTGTTCCACTGTTGCTGTGGTGCTGTCCCACTGTTGCTGTGGTGCTGTTCCACTGTTGCTGTGGTGCTGTTCCACTGTTGTTGTGGTGCTGTTCCACTGTTGTTGTGGTGCTGTTCCACTGTTGTTGTGGTGCTGTTCCACTGTTGCTGTGGTGCTGCTCCACTGTTGCTGTGGTGCTGTTCCACTGTTGCTGTGTATTGTATTGTATTGTATTGTATAATAACGAACAATCCACACGAATGTGGTTTTTACAGTTCTGAGTCAAAAATGGATACACATGGGATAAGACATGACATAGTAAAACATGCGCACATATATACACATACGTCCACACCGAAATCGAAATAAAATCAGACATTTGCTGGCAGGAGTCGGCGCTTCAGCTGTCTTTTAAATTGTCTGACAGACATATCGTTGAACTCGCGTGGCAGCTCGTTCGTGCCAAGCGCCGCGCGGTAGGCGAAGCGCCTCTTGCCAGTCTCCGTCCTAACCCGCGGTAGGAATAGGAGCCGGTCCTGCCTAGTGGGCCGCGAGTGGGCAGGCCTGTCACAGTGGGTGACGAATATCTCGGAGAGACTCTCCGGCTCAGCGGTGCGGCGGACTTTGTGGAGAAGGCAGAGGTTTGGTAGAGGACGAGGTTGGGAGCATCCAGCCACCCCAGCGCGTCACGCACACCAGAAACGCGGTCGTGCTGGCGTTTCCCGGAAACGACTCGGGCAGCGAAGTTAATGAGCTTCTGAATGCGGTGAAGGTTTTTGGCGGAGCCGCTGCCGTACACGACCAGGCAGTAACTGTGGTGCTGTTCCACTGTTGCTGTGGTGCTGTTCCACTGTTGTTGTGGTGCTGTTCCACTGTTGCTGTGGTGCTGATCCACTGTTGCGGTGGTGCTGTTCCACTGTTGCTGTGGTGCTGATCCACTGTTGATGTGGTGCTGTTCCACTGTTGCTGTGGTGCTGTTCCACTGCTGCTGTGGTGCTGTCCCACTGTTGCTGTGGTGCTGTTCCACTGTTGCTGTGGTGCTGTCCCACGGTTGCTGTGGTACTGTTCCACTGTTGCTGTGGTGCTGTTCCACTGTTGTCGTGGTGCTGTTCCACTGTTGCTGTAGTGCTGTTCCACTGTTGTCGTGGTGCTGTTCGATAGACTCAGCACAGCGTCCAGCATGCTATTCCAGGCAGTGATTGTGATAAAACCCGACAGCAGTAACGTTCCCAGGATTCACTCCAGGAGCGGGCAAGCTTCGATCAGGCATCTCCGCCACATCTCCGCCACATCTCCGCCACATCTCCGGGACATCTCCGCCACATCTCCGGGACATCTCCGCCACATCTCCGGGACATCTCCGCCACATCTCCACCACATCTCCGGGACATCTCCGCCACATCTCCGGGACATCTCCGGGACATCTCCGCCACATCTCCGAGACATCTCCAGGACATCTCCGCCACATCTCCGGGACATCTCCGGGACATCTCCGCCACATCTCCCGGACATCTCCGCCACATCTCCGCCACATCTCCGGGACATCTCCGGGACATCTCCGCCACATCTCCGCCACATCTCCGGGACATCTCCGGGACATCTCCGCCACATCTCCGGGGCATCTCCGCCACATCTCCACCACATCTCCGGGACATCTCCGCCACATCTCCGGGACATCTCCGGGACATCTCCGGGACATCTCCGGGACATCTCCGGGACATCTCCGCCACATCTCCGCCACATCTCCGGGACATCTCCGCTACATCTCCGGGACATCTCCCGGACATCTCCGCCACATCTCCGAGACATCTCCTGGACATCTCCGGGACATCTCCGGGACATCTCCGCCACATCTCCGCCACATCTCCGGGACATCTCCGCCACATCTCCGGCACATCTCCGCCACATCTCCGGGACATCTCCGCCACATCTCCGCCACATCTCCGGCACATCTCCCGGACATCTCCGCCATATCTCCGGCACATCTGCGGGACATCTCCGCCACATCTCCGGCACATCTGCGGGACATCTCCGCCACATCTCCGGGACATCTCCCGGACATCTCCGCCACATCTCCGGGACATCTCCGGGACATCTCCGCCACATCTCCGGGACATCTCCGCCACATCTCCGGGACATCTCCGGGACATCTCCGCCACATCTCCGGGACATCTCCGGGACATCTCCGCCACATCTCCGGGACATCTCCGCCACATCCCCGCCACATCTCCGGGACATCTCCACCACATCTCTGGCACATCTCCGGGACATCTCCGGGACATCTCCGCCACATCTCCGGGACATCTCCGCCACATCTCCCGGACATCTCCGCCACATCTCCGGGACATCTCCGCCACATCTCCGGGACATCTCCGCCACATCTCCGGGACATCTCCGCCACATCTCCGCCACATCTCCGGGACATCTCCGCCACATCTCCGCCACATCTCCGGCACATATCCGCCACATCTCCGGCACATCTCCGCCACATCTCCGCCACATCTCCGGGACATCTCCGGGACATCTCCGGGACATCTCCGCCACATCTCCGGCACATCTCCGCCACATCTCCGGCACATCTCCGCCACATCTCCGGGACATCTCCGGGACATCTCCGGGACATCTCCGGGACATCTCCGGGACATCTCCGCCACATCTCCGGGACATCTCCGGGACATCTCCGGCACATCTCCGCCACATCTCCGCCACATCTCCGGGACATCTCCGGGACATCTCCCGGACATCTCCGCCACATCTCCGCCACATCTCCGGCACATCTCCGCCACATCTCCGCCACATCTCCGGCACATCTCCGGCACATCTCCGCCACATCTCCGCCACATCTCCGGGACATCTCCGCCACATCTCCGGGACATCTCCGGGACATCTCCGGCACATCTCCGCCACATCTCCGCCACATCTCCGCCACATCTCCGGGACATCTCCGGGACATCTCCGGGACATCTCCCGGACATCTCGGGGACATCTCCGCCACATCTCCGGCACATCTCCGCCACAACTCCGGGACATCTCCGGCACATCTCCGCCACATCTCCGGGACATCTCCGCCACATCTCCGCCACATCTCCGGGACATCTCCGGGACATCTCCCGGACATCTCCGCCACATCTCCGCCATATCTCCGGGACATCTCCGCCACATCTCCGGCACACCTCCGGCACTCTCCCCGTCCCCAGTTCCCGATAAGCTGGCCTTCTACAGTCAGCGGGCAGAGAGCAGCCGTCCAGCGTCTCTGTGGCTGAGCGGCTCTGACAGCTGAATCGGCGGCGGCGATACACTGCGTCACTGGCCATCGGACTGGCCCGGGCGCCCGACGGTGACACACATTTCACCCCACCGAGACGGCTCGGCTGGTCTCAGCTGGCGGAGAGCAGGGGCGGGCCGGGGCCGCCGCCTCCACCGCCGCTGCCGCCGCCGCCGCCTTGACCCCGGCCCACCCGGCGACCCGGACACGCGGGGCTGAACAGTGAACACTGAGCAGTAAGCAGTACTCGGGCCGTGCACACAGCCGTGTGCTGCCACGTGCTTCAATGCCACGCGCCGAGACAAAGGCGGCAGGGAGGGGCGGCCGGGCTGAGACAGCGCAGAGGACGGCACAGCACACCCGGCCCCCACGGGAGACATCCATCTCCTCACCGCCGCTGCCGCTGCCGCTGCCGCTGCCGCTGCCGCCGCCGCCGCCGCCGCCGCCGCCGCCGCCGCCGCCGCCGCCGCCGCTGCCGCTGCCGCTGCCGCAGCCACAGCGGACAGCCGTGCCGTGCTGTTTTGGGCGGCACGCGCGGCTGGCCGCGGGGAAAGTCGCCGGCTCAGGGCAGCCGGATGTGTCCCAGTCGGACCGGCCGGCGGACGAGCGGCGTGTGAGCCAATAACTGGTCACCAACCGGACATGGCCGGGTCGCCGCCGGCCAAAGCCGGGCCGCCGCCGGCCGGCCGCCTCAGGCCTGTCACGAGAGACATCTGACAAGTAGAACCTCATTTGGAAACACTCCGATTCGTGCTCGGCAGAGAACACGACATTTGTATGATGAGTACCAGGAATTGTCAGCCAGATGGCTTTAGAGTCTTGTGCTTTACACAGGATAAATAGCGTTGCTTGACTGTCCAGGCCAGTCACAGTGTTCCCCAGATTGACCAGACGCGCTCGGTGGACCAGACCAACGATACCTACTGCCGCGTCATGCCATATGAAACGACACACCGCGCGGGACTCTGAAACGACACACCGCGCGGGACTCTGAAACGACACACCGCGCGCGACTCTGAAACGACACACCGCGCGCGACTCTGAAACGACACACCGCGCGGGACTCTGAAACGACACACCGCGCGGGACTCTGAAACGACACACCGCGCGCGACTCTGAAACGACACACCGCGCGGGACTCTGAAACGACACACCGCGCGGGACTCTGAAACGACACACCGCGCGCGACTCTGAAACGACACACCGCGCGGGACTCTGAAACGACACACCGCGCGGGACTCTGAAACGACACACCGCGCGCGACTCTGAAACGACACACCGCGCGCGACTCTGAAACGACACACCGCGCGGGACTCTGAAACGACACACCGCGCGCGACTCTGAAACGACACACCGCGCGGGACTCTGAAACGACACACCGCGCGGGACTCTGAAACGACACACCGCGCGGGACTCTGAAACGACACACCGCGCGGGACTCTGAAACGACACACCGCGCGGGACTCTGAAACGACACACCGCGCGGGACTCTGAAACGACCCACCGCGCGGGACTCTGAAACGACACACCGCGCGGGACTCTGAAACGACACACCGCGCGCGACTCTGAAACGACACACCGCGCGCGACTCTGAAACGACACACCGCGCGCGACTCTGGAAAGTTTTGACAGCTGATACGACACGAGGCGCCGGCCCTAAAGCCGCAAGTGGCGTTCGCTGCTCCGACGTCAGTTATACAGACAGACGTGCACAAAAGTTATACCCTGCCTGTCGGCGCCGATGACAGCAGACGGCCACTATGCAAAAGTATAGCTGCGCTGTACTACAGTCCACAGGGAGGTAGAATATCCCACGGCCGCGCAGACACGGATCTGCAGTCAGCTGGGGAGAAGATAATTATCCAACGGTCGCGCAAACACGGACCTGCAGTCGGCTGGGGAGGAGATAATTATCCAATGGTCGCGCAAACACGGACCTGCAGTCGGCTGGGGAGGATATAATTATCCAATGGTCGCGCAAACACGGACCTGCAGTCGGCTGGGGAGGAGATAATTATCCAATGGTCGCGCAAACACGGACCTGCAGTCGGCTGGGGAGGATATAATTATCCAACGGTCGCGCAAACACGGATCTGCAGTCGGCTGGGGAGGAGATAATTATCCAACGGTCGCGCAAACACGGACCTGCAGTCGGCTGGGGAGGATATAATTATCCAATGGTCGCGCAAACACGGGCCTGCAGTCGGCTGGGGAGGAGATAATTATCCAACGATCGCGCAAACACGGACCTGCAGTCGGCTGGGGAGGAGATAATTATCCAATGGTCGCGCAAACACGGATCTGCAGTCAGCTGGGGAGGAGATAATTATCCAATGGTCGCGCAAACACGGATCTTCTGACCGCCGCGATGGGAGGCGGGATGGCGGGCGGGATGGCCGGCGGCTGCCGGCGTCTGTGGCCGACACTGGACACGGGAGTGACCTATGCTCGCCTGCGGCGGTGACCCCAATGCCGACTGTGCCGGCCGACAGTGAGCACTGCAGCAGTTGCCAGCCGGACTCTGGCGCGTGCTGGGTAGTTACCAGGGATGTGGGATCCTATTCAGTTGGTGGGATCCTATTCAGTTGGTTGGATCCTATTCAGTTGGTGGGATCCTATTCAGTTGGTGGGATCCTATTCAGTTGGTGGGATCCTATTCAGTTGGTGGGATCCTATTCAGTTGGTGGGATCCTATTCAGTTGGTGGGATCCTATTCAGTTGGTGGGATCCTATTCAGTTGGTGGGATCCTATTCAGTTGGTGGGACCCTATTCAGTTGGTGGGACCCTATTCAGTTGGTGGGATCCTATTCAGTTGGTGGGATCCTATTCAGTTGGTGGGATCCTATTCAGTTGGTGGGATCCTATTCGTTGGTGGGATCCTATTCAGTTGGTGGGATCCTATTCAGTTGGTGGGATCCTATTCAGTTGGTGGGATCCTATTCAGTTGGTGGGATCCTATTCAGTTGGTGGGATCCTATTCAGTTAGTGGGATCCTATTCAGTTGGGTGGGATCCTATTCAGTTGGTGGGATCCTATTCAGTTGGTGGGATCCCATTCAGTTGGTGGGATCATATTCAGTTGGTGGGATCATATTCAGTTGGTGGAATCCTATTCAGTTGGTGGAATCCTATTCAGTTGGCGGGGTCCTATTCAGCCCCCCCCCCCCCACTTGGACGGGGAAGTGGGTCAAATCCGGAGAGAAATTTGTATTTTGTGGATTTTGATGGTACTTTAATTTTGTACCATCTCAGCCTCCACTCCCCCCAAACTTTTCTGGAGAAGCTACACCCCTGATAGTTACCCAGCTACACCCCTGGTAGTTACCCAGCTACACTCCTGGTAGTTACCCAGCTACACTCCTGGTAGTTACCCAGCTACACTCCTGGTAGTTACCCAGCTACACCCCTGGTAGTTACCCAGCTACACCCCTGGTAGTTACCCAGCTACACCCCTGGTAGTTACCCAGCTACACCCCTGGTAGTTACCCAGCTACACTCCTGGTAGTTACCCAGCTACACCCCTGGTAGTTACCCAGCTACACCCCTGGTAGTTACCCAGCTACACCCCTGGTAGTTACCCGGCTACACCCCTGGTAGTTACCCAGCTACACCCCTGGTAGTTACCCAGCTACACCCCTGGTAGTTACCCAGCTACACTCCTGGTAGTTACCCAGCTACACCCCTGGTAGTTACCCAGCTACACCCCTGGTAGTTACCCAGCTACACTCCTGGTAGTTACCCAGCTACACTCCTGGTAGTTACCCAGCTACACTCCTGGTAGTTACCCAGCTACACCCCTGGTAGTTACCCAGCTACACTCCTGGTAGTTACCCAGCTACACTCCTGGTAGTTACCCAGCTACACCCCTGGTAGTTACCCAGCTACACCCCTGGTAGTTACCCAGCTATACCCCTGGTAGTTACCCAGCTACACTCCTGGTAGTTACCCAGCTACACCCCTGGTAGTTACCCAGCTACACTCCTGGTAGTTACCCAGCTACACCCCTGGTAGTTACCCAGCTACACTCCTGGTAGTTACCCAGCTACACCCCTGGTAGTTACCCAGCTACACCCCTGGTAGTTACCCAGCTACACTCCTGGTAGTTACCCAGCTACACCCCTGGTAGTTACCCAGCTACACCCCTGGTAATTAACCAGCTACACCCCTGGTAGTTACCCAGCTACACCCCTGGTAGTTACCCAGCTACACTCCTGGTAGTTACCCAGCTACACTCCTGGTAGTTACCCAGCTACACCCCTGGTAGTTACCCAGCTACACCCCTGGTAGTTACCCAGCTACACTCCTGGTAGTTACCCAGCTACACTCCTGGTAGTTACCCAGCTACACCCCTGGTAGTTACCCAGCTACACTCCTGGTAGTTACCCAGCTACACTCCTGGTAGTTACCCAGCTACACCCCTGGTAGTTACCCAGCTACACCCCTGGTAGTTACCCAGCTACACCCCTGGTAGTTACCCAGCTACACCCCTGGTAGTTACCCAACTACACTCCTGGTAGTTACCCAGCTACACACCTGGTAGTTACCCAGCTACACTCCTGGTAGTTACCCAGCTACACCCCTGGTAGTTACCCAGCTACACTCCTGGTAGTTACCCAGCTACACACCTGGTAGTTACCCAGCTACACTCCTGGTAGTTACCCAGCTACACCCCTGGTAGTTACCCAGCTACACCCCTGGTAGTTACCCAGCTACACTCCTGGTAGTTACCCAGCTACACCCCTGGTAGTTACCCAGCTACACTCCTGGTAGTTACCCAGCTACACTCCTGGTAGTTACCCAGCTACACCCCTGGTAGTTACCCAGCTACACCCCTGGTAGTTACCCAGCTACACTCCTGGTAGTTACCCAGCTACACCCCTGGTAGTTACCCAGCTACACTCCTGGTAGTTACCCAGCTACACCCCTGGTAGTTACCCAGCTACACTCCTGGTAGTTACCCAGCTACACACCTGGTAGTTACCCAGCTACACTCCTGGTAGTTACCCAGCTACACCCCTGGTAGTTACCCAGCTACACCCCTGGTAGTTACCCAGCTACACTCCTGGTAGTTACCCAGCTACACCCCTGGTAGTTACCCAGCTACACCCCTGGTAGTTACCCAGCTACACTCCTGGTAGTTACCCAGCTACACTCCTGGTAGTTACTCAGCTACACTCCTGGTAGTTACCCAGCTACACCCCTGGTAGTTACCCAGCTACACCCCTCGTAGTTACCCAGCTACACTCCTGGTAGTTACCCAGCTACACTCCTGGTAGTTACCCAGCTACACTCCTGGTAGTTACCCAGCTACACCCCTGGTAGTTACCCAGCTACACCCCTGGTAGTTACCCAGCTACACTCCTGGTAGTTACCCAGCTACACCCCTGGTAGTTACCCAGCTACACCCCTGGTAGTTACCCGGCTACACTCCTGGTAGTTACCCAGCTCCACCCCTGGTAGTTACCGAGCTACACCCCTGGTAGTTACCGAGCTACACTCCTGGTAGTTACCCAGCTACACCCCTGGTAGTTACCCAGCTACACCCCTGGTAGTTACCCAGCTACACTCCTGGTAGTTACCCAGCTACACTCCTGGTAGTTACCCAGCTACACCCCTGGTAGTTATCCAGCTACACCCCTGGTAGTTACCCAGCTACACCCCTGGTAGTTACCCAGCTACACCCCTGGTAGTTACCGAGCTACACCCCTGATAGTAACCCAGCTACACTCCTGGTAGTTACCCAGCTACATCCCTGGTAGTTACCCAGCTACACTCCTGGTAGTTACCCAGCTACACTCCTGGTAGTTGCCCAGCTACACTCCTGGTAGTTACCCAGCTACAACCCTGGTAGTTACGCAGCTACACCCCTGGTAGTTACCCAGCTACACCCCTGGTAGTTACCCAGCTACACTCCTGGTAGTTACCCAGCTACACCCCTGGTAGTTACCCAGCTACACCCCTGGTAGTTACCCAGCTACACCCCTGGTAGTTACCCAGCTACACCCCTGGTAGTTACCCAGCTACACCCCTGGTAGTTACCCAGCTACACTCCTGGTAGTTACCCAGCTACACCCCTGGTAGTTACCCAGCTACACTCCTGGTAGTTATCCAGCTACACCCCTGGTAGTTACCCAGCTACACTCCTGGTAGTTACCCAGCTACACCCCTGGTAGTTACCCAGCTACACCCCTGGTAGTTACCCAGCTACACTCCTGGTAGTTACCCAGCTACACTCCTGGTAGTTACCCAGCTACACTCCTGGTAGTTACCCAGCTACACCCCTGGTAGTTACCCAGCTACACCCCTGGTAGTTACCCAGCTACACCCCTGGTAGTTACCCAGCTACACTCCTGGTAGTTACCCAGCTACACTCCTGGTAGTTACCCAGCTACACCCCTGGTAGTTACCCAGCTACACCCCTGGTAGTTACCCAGCTACACTCCTGGTAGTTACCCAGCTACACCCCTGGTAGTTACCCAGCTACACTCCTGGTAGTTACCCAGCTACACCCCTGGTAGTTACCCAGCTACACTCCTGGTAGTTACCCAGCTACACTCCTGGTAGTTACCCAGCTACACCCCTGGTAGTTACCCAGCTACACCCCTGGTAGTTACCCAGCTACACCCCTGGTAGTTACCCAGCTACACCCCTGGTAGTTACCCAGCTACACTCCTGGTAGTTACCCAGCTACACCCCTGGTAGTTACCCAGCTACACTCCTGGTAGTTACCCAGCTACACTCCTGGTAGTTACCCAGCTACACCCCTGGTAATTACCCAGCTACACTCCTGGTAGTTACCCAGCTACACTCCTGGTAGTTACCCAGCTACACTCCTGGCAGTTACCCAGCTACACCCCTGGTAGTTACCCAGCTACACTCCTGGTAGTTGCCCAGCTACACCCCTGGTAGTTACCCAGCTACAACCCTGGTAGTTACCCAGCTACACCCCTGGTAGTTACCCAGCTACACCCCTGGTAGTTACCCAGCTACACCCCTGGTAGTTACCGATCATTCTCAGACGTGAGCGGGGCAGTAACCGGCCAGAGTCGGACGTGAGCGGGGCAGAAACCGGGCAGAGTCGGACGTGAGCGGGGCAGTAACCGGCCAGAGTCGGACGTGAGCGGGGCAGTACCCGGACAGAGTCGGACGTGAGCGGGGCAGTAACCGGGCAGAGTCGGACGTGAGCGGGGCAGTAACCGGGCAGAGTCGGACGTGAGCGGGGCAGAAACCGGGCAGAGTCGGACGTGAGCGGGGGCAGTAACCGGCCAGAGTCGGACGTGAGCGGGGCAGTACCCGGACAGAGTCGGACGTGAGCGGGGCAGTAACCGGCCAGAGTCGGACGTGAGCGGGGCAGTACCCGGACAGAGTCGGACGTGAGCGGGGCAGTAACCGGGCAGAGTCGGACGTGAGCGGGGCAGTAACCGGGCAGAGTCGGACGTGAGCGGGGCAGTAATCGGGCAGAGTCGGACGTGAGCGGGGCAGTAACCGGGCAGAGTCGGACGTGAGCGGGACAGTAACCGGGTAGAGTCGGACGTGAGCGGGGCAGTAACCGGACAGAGTCGGACGTGAGCGGGGCAGTAACCTGGCAGAGTCGGACGTGAGCGGGGCAGTAACCGGGCAGAGTCTGACGTGAGCGGGACAGTAACCGGGCAGAGTCGGACGTGAGCGGGGCAGTACCCGGACAGAGTCGGACGTGAGCGGGGCAGTAACCGGGCAGAGTCGGACGTGAGCGGGGCAGTAACCGGGCAGAGTCGGACGTGAGCGGGGCAGTAACCGGGCAGAGTCGGACGTGAGCGGGGCAGTAACCTGGCAGAGTCGGACGTGAGCGGGGCAGTAACCGGGCAGAGTCGGACGTGAGCGGGACAGTAACCGGGCAGAGTCGGACGTGAGCGGGGCAGTAACCTGGCAGAGTCGGACGTGAGCGGGGCAGTAACCGGGCAGAGTCGGACGTGAGCGGGACAGTAACCGGGCAGAGTCGGACGTGAGCGGGGCAGTACCCGGACAGAGTCGGACGTGAGCGGGGCAGTAACCGGGCAGAGTCGGACGTGAGCGGGGCAGTAACCGGGCAGAGTCGGACGTGAGCGGGGCAGTAACCGGGCAGAGTCGGACGTGAGCGGGACAGTAACCGGGCAGAGTCGGACGTGAGCGGGGCAGTAACCGGGCAGAGTCGGACGTGAGCGGGGCAGTAACCGGGCAGAGTCGGACGTGAGCGGGACAGTAACCGGGCAGAGTCGGACGTGAGCGGGGCAGTAACCGGGCAGAGTCGGACGTGAGCGGGGCAGTAACCGGGCAGAGTCGGACGTGAGCGGGGCAGTACCCGGGCAGAGTCGGACGTGAGCGGGGCAGTAACCGGCCAGAGTCGGACGTGAGCGGGGCAGTACCCGGAAAGAGTCGGACGTGAGCGGGGCAGTAACCGGGCAGAGTCGGACGTGAGCGGGGCAGTAACCGGGCAGAGTCGGACGTGAGCGGGGCAGTAACCGGGCAGAGTCGGACGTGAGCGGGGCAGTAACCGGGCAGAGTCGGACGTGAGCGGGACAGTAACCGGGCAGAGTCGGACGTGAGCGGGGCAGTAACCGGGCAGAGTCGGACGTGAGCGGGGCAGTAACCTGGCAGAGTCGGACGTGAGCGGGGCAGTAACCGGACAGAGTCGGACGTGAGTGGGGCAGTAACCGGGCAGAGTAGGACGTGTGCGGGCATCGGTATAGGAACGCCATGAAAGAAGGGGGAGGGGAGTGTGAAAGACTGTGTGGGGGTAGTGCAACTTCGATCTCGTTTTGACCGTTTGGGGTGGAGCAGCTGACTATCAACTGAATCGGATTCAAAAAGTGATTAACTTCGCAGCTCGAGTGGTCACAGGTGCAATGCGCCGGGATCACATTACTCCAACGCTGAACGCACTGCACTGGAACCGGATCGGCGAACTAATTGAGCACCGTGACTGTATCAAGGTGTATCGAGCCCTCACAAACCAAAATACCCCATCCGCAGTAAGAGCAATGTTCACCCCCCGATCAGATGTTGCCATGCGGGACACCAGGCTGACGGACACGGCGCAACTCCACCTGCCGAGGGTACGGCTGACCGGCACTCAGTCCTCATTTGTGTACAGAGCAGCGGCCACATGGAGCACTCTTCCAACAGCGACCATAAATGCCCAAGCTCTGGGGAGTTTCAAAGTGGCACTACGAAAACGGAAGCCTCATCAGTAAACTGTCTCATCTGTGTAGCACTATGAAATGGATGTATAATGTATATCTTCCTGTATATTATAGGGTTTTGTGCTATGTGTGAACCTATGTGTATGCTGCCTCACCTATGTAGAAGCTGTCAAACCGATGTCCCGAAAAACTATGTTCGCATGGATGGACTGGTTAAAACAATACAATACAATACACAGTCCCTCTATGCATTTTTTTGCGGGTTTGAGCTCTTCTCGTCTTGGTATACCTTTCGCTTTCAAATTTTCATAATTTAGCCAAATTAAAGATTATAGCAAAAATTCTGACCGAAAAGTGAGCGGTCCATGATTGGGGTCATTTGACAGAGCTGATACGACACCGGCCGTCGCCCCTAAAGCCTGGAGTGGCGTTCGCAGCTCGGACGCCTTATAAAGTCGGGAACAAAAGTTATACCCTGCCTACCCAGCATGAACCCCCCCCCCCCCCCCCCCCAGGGTTTCTACGCCTGTGTGCGCGGGGCAGTTGGCGGTCAGACCCGCCGAAGTGCGGTGTGGTGGTAGTTTCCAGGGTTTCAAGGCGCCAAAACTACCGAGGTTATACGGCGCAAGGTTTGGGCAGTGCAGCGGCCACAGGATCAGCATGGCGCCAGGTCGACAGGACGCGGCAGCAGCGCGGCCACCGAGCGTGGCGTGACCCGTATGACTAACAAGCAACAATGGCCACTGGGCAGGGCCGGAACTCACAGGGTCGCCCTGGCAGATATGCAGAATCACCTCGGCCCCAAACACACAATGGCACCGGTAGCTGGTAAACAACAAAACACTCGTGAAGAAAGCAAGGTCTAATGCCATCCTCCTAGAAAATGTGCACCTACCGCGTATCGGGTAAACAACCTGTTGTTCACCGCCGTCATGACTTCAATGTCACGCAATGACAAAGCATAGTAGCTGAACTTTCGTGATGACCCTCGTTACGGGTACAGCGGGCTCCATTCTGTCGCGTGTGTTCGCCCATCAGGGAAGCAGACCGGGGGTACATAAAGCCTACAGCGTAAACCGCCGTACCTCTACCTCCCGTGCCCGTCAGGCGGGAGATCAATTTTGGAAGATTCTGAGCATCACGATGGTGTGCTGACAATTCTTCCCTCCGGGTCTGAGCTGCCTGACAGGTGTACTGACAATTATTCCCTCCGGGTCTGAGCTGCCTGACAGGTGTACTGACAATTCTTCCCTCCGGGCCTGAGCTGCATGGCAGGTGTACCGAAAGGTCCTTCCTCCGGGCAGAGCCGGCTGATTTGCCGCGCGGGCCGCTGATGGCTCTGTTGAGTTCCTCTGCAGCTCGTGGGCGGTCCAGCGGCGTCCAGCACCTGCACACCACGCCACCCCGGACGGCCCCGCCGCCTGCTGTCTCAGATGGGTCCGTTTCCAGGTCGTTATTCGGATGGTCCGGCGCCGGACACTAGGTAACACGGACACGTCAGCGCCGCCGCCTGTGCAGTGTACTCTGCACAGATCGAGCCCAGAGTCCGTCCGGTCTCCACCGAGATGTACTCTGCACAGATCGAGCCCAGAGTCCGTCCGGCCTCCACCGAGATATACTCTGCACAGATCGAGCCCAGAGTCCGTCCGGCCTCCACCGAGATGTACTCTGCACAGATCGAGCCCAGAGTCCGTCCGGCCTCCACCGAGATATACTCTGCACAGATCGAGCCCAGAGTCCGTCCGGCCTCCACCGAGATATACTATGCACAGATCGAGCCCAGAGTCCGTCCGGCCTCCACCGAGATGTACTCTGCACAGATCGAGCCCAGAGTCCGTCCGGCCTCCACCGAGATGTACTCTGCACAGATCGAGCCCAGAGTCCGTCCGGCCTCCACCGAGATATACTCTGCACAGATCGAGACCAGAGTCCGTCCGGCCTCCACCGAGATGTACTCTGCACAGATCGAGCCCAGAGTCCGTCCGGCCTCCACCGAGATATACTCTGCACAGATCGAGCCCAGAGTCCGTCCGGCCTCCACCGAGATGTACTCTGCACAGATCGAGCCCAGAGTCCGTCCAGCCTCCACCGAGATGTACTCTGCACAGATCGAGCCCAGAGTCCGTCCGGCCTCCACCGAGATGTACTCTGCACATATCGAGCCCAGAGTCCGTCCGGCCTCCACCGAGATATACTCTGCACAGATCGAGCCCAGAGTCCGTCCGGCCTCCACCGAGATGTACTCTGCACAGATCGAGCCCAGAGTCCGTCCGGCCTCCACCGAGATATACTCTGCACAGATCGAGCCCAGAGTCCGTCCGGCCTCCACCGAGATACACTCTGCACAGATCGAGCCCAGAGTCCGTCCGGCCTCCACCGAGATATACTCTGCACAGATCGAGCCCAGAGTCCGTCCGGCCTCCACCGAGATGTACTCTGCACAGATCGAGCCCAGAGTCCGTCCGGCCTCCACCGAGATGTACTCTGCACAGATCGAGCCCAGAGTCCGTCCGGCCTCCACCGAGATGTACTCTGCACAGATCGAGCCCAGAGTCCGTCCGGCCTCCACCGAGATGTACTCCGCACAGATCGAGCCCAGAGTCCGTCCGGCCTCCACCGAGATGTACTCTGCACAGATCGAGCCCAGAGTCCGTCCGGCCTCCACCGAGATATACTCTGCACAGATCGAGCCCAGAGTCCGTCCGGTCTCCACCGAGATGTACTCTGCACAGATCGAGCCCAGAGTCCGTCCGGCCTCCACCGAGATGTACTCTGCACAGATCGAGCCCAGAGTCCGTCCGGCCTTCACCGAGATGTACTCTGCACAGATCGAGCCCAGAGTCCGTCCGGCCTCCACCGAGATGTACTCTGCACAGATCGAGCCCAGAGTCCGTCCGGCCTCCACCGAGATGTACTCTGCACAGATCGAGCCCAGAGTCCGTCCGGCCTCCACCGAGATGTACTCAGCACAGATCGAGCCCAGAGTCCGTCCGGCCTCCACCGAGATGTACTCAGCACAGATCGAGCCCCGAGTCCGTCCGGCCTCCACCGAGATGTACTCTGCACAGATCGAGCCCAGAGTCCGTCCGGCCTCCACCGAGATGTACTCTGCACAGATCGAGCCCAGAGTCCGTCCGGCCTCCACCGAGATGTACTCTGCACAGATCGAGCCCAGAGTCCGTCCGGTCTCCACCGATATATACTCTGCACAGATCGAGCCCAGAGTCCGTCCGGCCTCCACCGAGATGTACTCTGCACAGATCGAGCCCAGAGTCCGTCCGGCCTCCACCGAGATGTACTCAGCACAGATCGAGCCCCGAGTCCGTCCGGCCTCCACCGAGATGCAGTCAAGCAAGCCAGAAATGACCAAAATACACCACACCACTAAACAAGCATAAGCTCATGCTCTGAAAATCTGCAGGCAGGTGTGCCGAACAGAGCAGTGGGATGGCGCACAGAGCAAAACTTTTCAAAAGAAAACTTGAGCCCACTTGCTCCGCAGCTTGGGTGCCGAGTACCTCCCGTGGGTGCCGAGTGCCTCCCGTGGGTGCCGAGTACCTCCCTTGGGTGCCGAGTACCTCCCTTGGGTGCCGAATACCTCCCATGGGTGCCGAATAGCTCCCTTGGGTGCCGAGTACCTCCCTTGGGTGCCGAGTACCTCCCTTGGGTGCCGAGTACCTCCCATGGGTGCCGAGTACCTCCCTTGGGTGCCGAGTATCTCCCTTGGGTGCCGAGTACCTCCCTTGTGTGCCGAGTACCTCCCTTGGGTGCCGTGTACCTCCCTTGGGTGCCGATTACCTCCATTGGGTGCCGAGTACCTCCCTCCCTTGGGTGCCGAGCACCTCACATGGGTGCCGAGCACCTCACATGGGTGCCGAGCACCTCCCTTGGATGTCGAGTACCTCCCTTGGGTGCCGAGTACCTCCCTTGGGTGCCGAGTACCTCCCTTGGGTGCCGAGTACCTCCCTTGGGTGCCGAGTACTTCCCTTGGGTGCCGAGTACCTCCCTTGGGTGCCGAGTACCTCCCTTGGGTGCCGAGCACCTCCCTTGGGTGCCGAGTACCTCCCATGTGTGCCGAGCACCTCCCATGGGTACCGAGTACCTCCCTTGGGTGCCGAGTACCTCCCATGGGTGCCGAGTACCTCCCATGGGTGCCGAGTACCTCCCTTGGGTGCCGAGTACCTCCCATGGGTGCCGAGTACCTCCCTTGGGTGCCGAGTACCTCCCATGGGTGCCAAGTACCTCCCTTGGGTGCCGAGTACCTCCCTTGGGTGCCGAGTACCTCCGGAAATTGATTCACTGGGAGCACAGCACAGCGGAGTGCGTTTTTACAATCATCTGTTTCAGCAGTCCCTGTCCCCAGTATCTCCCACATTAACCCACCAGGGAGTAAGGACACACTTACTTCCAAGGAACACAAGTGCCATGCTAGCCCGCCTTCGAACAGACCTTCCGGTCTCTGCCCAGTCCTACACTCTGTCCTACGATCTACCGTGTCCGCACCCTACCGTACCGTGATATATATATATATATATATATATATATATATATATATATATACCGTCCTCCGCCCTGTGTCCTGCCCTGTGTAGCATTTTGAACCTAACCATGTAACGTACCCTGCACCTTTCTTATCCTGTACAATACCTTGTGCCTGTCCTTTACTTGTCATATTGTCCTTTACCTGTCCTTTACTTGTCTTGCGCCTTTCTCTGAGCCCAATGACCTGCGCCTTTCTCTGAGCCCAATGACCTGCGCCGAAGCATATGCCCCGTCCTGCGCAGTTCCTCAAACTATTTCCAGACATGTACCCAGAGGTGACAAAGTGGCTGGACTGTCTCAACCCCATGTCTCTAAGCCAGCAACTGTCTCCCGCCCCCATAACATGTTATCACTTACCTTCGCTCCAAGATGCCCACTTTCCACCAGCACCGAATTATGTTTTTCAATATTGTCTTCTTACTTTTATGTATATTCTTGGTGTGACGCTTTAGATTCCTTAATTCACCGGGAAAAGTTAGTCTTTGCACGCACATTGATATTGTGTCTGGGGTGATAGGGAGCCATCGCGCAGTCAATGCTGGAAGACGCCTGGAGTCCTGGGCCGTAACGAACATCCTCAACCCCGACGCCTGAGTAAACATTGGCGCAAAAGTGTTAAAAATGCACTGGATTGTTATTCCGCTCGATAATTGTGCTTCCTTTGAAGTGCATTTGAACGCAATATGTTTTGTCTTTCCTTTTTATAATTTGATAGTAATTATAAGGAATGAATGAATCTCAGTTTTAAAATAATTATTCTTGGGTCAGCTCATGGGCTGGAAAATTTCCTACCGGCGTCTCCGTCGTTAAGGACGAGTTTCCCATCAAACTACATAGCATGTTCGTCCAGACGGATCCGTTGGCCGCGAACTCTGACCGTCCACTTGTTACCAGCAAGTCTATTTCTGATACGTTTAGCGGTGAATTCACCCTTATTGGTTTCCAGAACGCGGCAAACTAGTGCACGGACTCACCCCAGTCAGCCCCGCGGACCCCACTCCGCGCTGGCGCGCCGGGGAGAGGGCGGACGCCGTTTGTCAAGCCTGTAGGTTGCTGTATTTTGTTAGTGATGACGGAACACGCCAGTGGTGATGGAGAGGCAAGAGAGCTGGGGAGGACGGCAGCAGTGGGCGAATAGGGAAACGTTTGGAGAGGATGGTTTTAGGAATTGTCGAAGTCGTGGCGGCAGAGGGCGACTCTGAGCACCTGCCGGTAGGATCGGTACCGGATCGAAGCGGATCGGAGCGGATCGGAGCGGAGCGGGGTGGTGAGGTGAGCCAAGGTGATTTGCCGTGTCCGAACCACCGGTGTACAACCCACACCCGTCCGCTCATCCGGCACCGGTCTCAGACCGTCTGCTAAGCCCTCACAGCCCACACCCGTTCGCTCATCCGGCACCAGTCTCAGGCCGTCTGCTAAGACCTCACAGCCCACACCCGTCCGCTCATCCGGCACCGGTCTCAGACCGTCTGCTAAGCCCTCACAGCCCACACCCGTCCGCTCATCCGGCACCAGTCTCAGGCCGTCTGCTAAGCCCTCACAGCCCACGCCCGTCCGCTCATCCGGCACCGGTCTCAGGCCGTCTGCTAAGCCCATGGCCACCCAATGAACATAACGGGCCCCCGCGGCCTTACCAAGAAGTATTACTAAACCGTATCATCCATCCAAGCAGCTCCATGCATTTTAATAAGTTTTTTTGCCTATTACAACAATCCTAGAGCGTATTTTCCACAGGCAAAGAGCATTCACTTTGAGCTCTGCAAAGCCCAAATTAATCACGAGCGAGCACGAGCGAAACCGCACAAAACTTAATTGGCACGCAACTAGCACACCTGCGCCAAAAATACGTCCGGGCGCCTATTGTCCCCCCCCCCCCCCACACACACACACACCAGTCACTGTCAGGGAGCCAGACAAAGGGGCAGGGCCGAACGGTGACATGCACACCTTTCTGCTGGAGCCAGCGCGCTGCGGCTTTCCTGCCATGGTGGAGCCTGCTGTCAGTGGCGGCGGCGCGCTGCGGCTTTCCTGCCATGGTGGAGCCTGCTGCCAGTGGCGGCGGCGCGCTGCGGCTTTCCTGCCCTGGTGAAGCCTGCTGCCAGTGGCGGCGGCGCGCTGCGGCTTTCCTGCCATGGTGGAGCCTGCTGCCAGTGGCGGCGGCGCGCTGCGGCTTTCCTGCCATGGTGAAGCCTGCTGCCAGTGGCGGCGGCGCGCTGCGGCTTTCCTGCCATGGTGGAGCCTGCTGCCAGTGGCGGCGGCGCGCTGCGGCTTTCCTGCCATGGTGGAGCCTGCTGCCAGTGGCGGCGGCGCGCTGCGGCTTTCCTGCCATGGTGAAGCCTGCTGCCAGTGGCGGCGGCGCGCTGCGACTTTCCTGCCATGGTGGAGCCTGCTGCCAGTGGCGGCGGCGCGCTGCGGCTTTCCTGCCATGGTGGAGCCTGTTGCCAGTGGCGGCAGCGCGCTGCGGCTTTCCTGCCATGGTGGAGCCTGCTGCCAGTGGCGGCGGCGCGCTGCGGCTTTCCTGCCATGGTGGAGCCTGCTGCCAGTGGCCAGCGCGCTGCGGCTTTCCTGCCATGGTGGAGCCTGCTGCCAGTGGCGGCGGCGCGCTGCGGCTTCCCTGCCATGGTGGAGCCTGCTGCCAGTGGCCAGCGCGCTGCGGCTTTCCTGCCATGGTGGAGCCTGCTGCCAGTGGCCAGCGCGCTGCGGCTTTCCTGCCATGGTGGAGCCTGCTGTCAGTGGCGGCGGCGCGCTGCGGCTTTCCTGCCATGGTGGAGCCTGCTGCCAGTGGCGGCGGCGCGCTGCGGCTTCCCTGCCATGGTGGAGCCTGCTGCCAGTGGCCAGCGCGCTGCGGCTTTCCTGCCATGGTGGAGCCTGCTGCCAGTGGCCAGCGCGCTGCGGCTTTCCTGCCATGGTGGAGCCTGCTGCCAGTGGCGGCGGCGCGCTGCGGCTTTCCTGCCATGGTGGAGCCTGCTGCCAGTGGCCAGCGCGCTGCGGCTTTCCTGCCATGGTGAAGCCTGCTGCCAGTGGCGGCGGCGCGCTGCGGCTTTCCTGCCATGGTGAAGCCTGCTGCCAGTGGCGGCGGCGCGCTGCGGCTTTCCTGCCATGGTGGAGCCTGCTGCCAGTGGCGGCGGCGCGCTGCGGCTTTCCTGCCATGGTGGAGCCTGCTGCCAGTGGCGGCGGCGCGCTGCGGCTTTCCTGCCATGGTGGAGCCTGCTGCCAGTGGCGGCGGCGCGCTGCGGCTTTCCTGCCATGGTGGAGCCTGCTGCCAGTGGCGGCGGCGCGCTGCGGCTTTCCTGCCATGGTGGAGCCTGCTGCCAGTGGCCAGCGCGCTGCGGCTTTCCTGCCATGGTGGAGCCTGCTGCCAGTGGCCAGCGCGCTGCGGCTTTCCTGCCATGGTGGAGCCTGCTGCCAGTGGCCAGCGCGCTGCGGCTTTCCTGCCATGGTGGAGCCTGCTGCCAGTGGCCAGCGCGCTGCGGCTTTCCTGCCATGGTGGAGCCTGCTGCCAGTGGCGGCGGCGCGCTGCGGCTTTCCTGCCATGGTGGAGCCTGCTGCCAGTGGCCAGCGCGCTGCGGCTTTCCTGCCATGGTGGAGCCTGCTGCCAGTGGCGGCGGCGCGCTGCGGCTTTCCTGCCATGGTGGAGCCTGCTGCCAGTGGCGGCGGCGCGCTGCGGCTTTCCTGCCATGGTGGAGCCTGCTGCCAGTGGCGGCGGCGCGCTGCGGCTTTCCTGCCATGGTGAAGCCTGCTGCCAGTGGCGGCGGCGCGCTGCGGCTTTCCTGCCATGGTGGAGCCTGCTGCCAGTGGCGGCGGCGCGCTGCGGCTTTCCTGCCATGGTGGAGCCTGCTGCCAGTGGCCAGCGCGCTGCGGCTTTCCTGCCATGGTGGAGCCTGCTGCCAGTGGCCAGCGCGCTGCGGCTTTCCTGCCATGGTGGAGCCTGCTGCCAGTGGCGGCGGCGCGCTGCGGCTTTCCTGCCATGGTGGAGCCTGCTGCCAGTGGCGGCGGCGCGCTGCGGCTTTCCTGCCATGGTGGAGCCTGCTGCCAGTGGCGGCGGCGAGCTGCGGCTTTCCTGCCATGGTGGAGCCTGCTGCCAGTGGCGGCGGCGCGCTGCGGCTTTCCTGCCATGGTGGAGCCTGCTGCCAGTGGCGGCGGCGCGCTGCGGCTTTCCTGCCATGGTGGAGCCTGCTGCCAGTGGCCAGCGCGCTGCGGCTTCCCTGCCATGGTGGAGCCTGCTGCCAGTGGCGGCGGCGCGCTGCGGCTTTCCTGCCATGGTGGAGCCTGCTGCCAGTGGCCAGCGCGCTGCGGCTTCCCTGCCATGGTGGAGCCTGCTGCCAGTGGCGGCGGCGCGCTGCGGCTTTCCTGCCATGGTGGAGCCTGCTGCCAGTGGCGGCGGCGCGCTGCGGCTTTCCTGCCATGGTGGAGCCTGCTGCCAGTGGCCAGCGCGCTGCGGCTTTCCTGCCATGGTGGAGCCTGCTGCCAGTGGCGGCGGCGCGCTGCGGCTTTCCTGCCATGGTGGAGCCTGCTGCCAGTGGCGGCGGCGCGCTGCGGCTTTCCTGCCATGGTGGAGCCTGCTGCCAGTGGCGGCGGCGCGCTGCGGCTTTCCTGCCATGGTGGAGCCTGCTGCCAGTGGCGGCGGCGCGCTGCGGCTTTCCTGCCATGGTGGAGCCTGCTGCCAGTGGCCAGCGCGCTGCGGCTTTCCTGCCATGGTGGAGCCTGCTGCCAGTGGCGGCGGCGCGCTGCGGCTTTCCTGCCATGGTGGAGCCTGCTGCCAGTGGCGGCGGCGCGCTGCGGCTTTCCTGCCATGGTGGAGCCTGCTGCCAGTGGCGGCGGCGCGCTGCGGCTTTCCTGCCATGGTGGAGCCTGCTGCCAGTGGCGGCGGCGCGCTGCGGCTTTCCTGCCATGGTGGAGCCTGCTGCCAGTGGCGGCGGCGCGCTGCGGCTTTCCTGCCATGGTGGAGCCTGCTGTCAGTGGCGGCGGCGCGCTGCGGTTTTCCTGCCATGGTGGAGCCTGCTGCCAGTGGCGGCGGCGCGCTGCGGCTTTCCTGCCATGGTGGAGCCTGCTGCCAGTGGCGGCGGCGCGCTGCGGCTTTCCTGCCATGGTGGAGCCTGCTGCCAGTGGCGGCGGCGCGCTGCGGCTTTCCTGCCATGGTGGAGCCTGCTGCCAGTGGCGGCGGCGCGCTGCGGCTTTCCTGCCATGGTGGAGCCTGCTGCCAGTGGCGGCGGCGCGCTGCGGCTTTCCTGCCATGGTGGAGCCTGCTGCCAGTGGCGGCGGCGCGCTGCGGCTTCCCTGCCATGGTGGAGCCTGCTGCCAGTGGCGGCGGCGCGCTGCGGCTTCCCTGCCATGGTGGAGCCTGCTGCCAGTGGCGGCGGCGCGCTGCGGCTTTCCTGCCATGGTGGAGCCTGCTACCAGTGGCGGCGGCGCGCTGCGGCTTTCCTGCCATGGTGGAGCCTGCTGCCAGTGGCGGCGGCGCGCTGCGGCTTTCCTGCCATGGTGGAGCCTGCTGCCAGTGGCGGCGGCGCGCTGCGGCTTTCCTGCCATGGTGGAGCCTGCTGCCAGTGGCGGCGGCGCGCTGCGGCTTTCCTGCCATGGTGGAGCCTGCTGCCAGTGGCGGCGGCGCGCTGCGGCTTTCCTGCCATGGTGGAGCCTGCTGCCAGTGGCGGCGGCGCGCTGCGGCTTTCCTGCCATGGTGGAGCCTGCTGCCAGTGGCGGCGGCATGTCGTCAGTCGCAGAGGCAGGTCATCCGTCACGATCCGCCGCAGTAAATCAGCCAGTCACAAATAACCGGCCGGCCCGGCCGAGACCCGGCTGAGGTAGGGATGTGCATTGTTCGGCCACACCCCGTCATAAGCGACGCACTCTCAGCCACACACTGCTGCTGCTGACGCTGACGCTGCTGCTGACGCTGCTGCTGACGCTGCTGCTGACGCTGCTGCTGACGCTGCTGCTGACGCTGCTGTAACCGACAGAGACAGCCAATACATCCCTGCGGGGAACTTCCCTTACTGGAGAAGAAAACTCAAGTGTAGGACACAACTAATCATTTCGAGGATAGCGGAAAAACGGCGACGCGCAGCGCCGCCAAATTTAGCACAGCTGTTGGGGCATCAATTGCCCACAGTCTGAAATGATTGATCTCGGATTATCCCGGGTCAGGTCACTGGGCCAGGTCACGTGACCCCACTTCCAAAAAGTTTGCGTGCATACCATAGCCACAGTTTTTGGCCGATCGGTTTCAGACTTACAGGATTCCATAAGATCATAGGTACCTACAACTCGTATATCTCAGATTTTTATATCGGTGACCTAAGGTCGGTCAATTTCGTGACCTCCCATTATAAGTCAATGGGGGAAATATTAAAATGCTTCCTATTCCGAGGATACGAATGATAGCAGTCCAATTCCTTCTGGATCATGTTATCATATGCTATTCTTCATGACCCAGGTGCAAGTTTTGTTCAGTGACTCCTACATGATCAGCCGAGGTCATCCGAGGTCACCAACACCTGCTTATCAATAACTCTCGACAGAATTAAGATAGAGAAGTGAAACCGGCTCCAATGTGTTTGCCTAATCGAGATACGTCTCTCAATATGCAACATGACCTATTTGGGTCACCACTTGACCTGGACCTGAGGCCAAATTTATAAGTTGACCTAACCTGGTCAACATGAATATGATTCGAAGCGCCTTGACGAAACAAACACGATTGTGTCAGAATTATCACCTTATCTGTATTACGTAAAATGCTATTTGCGCAAAGGTTTTGCCAAACAATAGCCTTTTTGACCTTTGATGACCTCTGGAGCCAACACTATTGACCTGAGCTTAAATTTAACGACACCGAGTGGGATTGCATTTTTCAAGAGCTTTCGATTGCTTTTTCCGTTTGTTCCTAGCTATCATAGTTCCCGAGATATTTAGGGGTTTTTGGAACAAAGTCCTAAAACTGGAAAATCTGACCTTTGATGACCTCTGGTGACCTCAATATTTACCTGAGCCAATACATGATCGTCTACGTCCCATAGGAGCCGAGTTCGAGGGGGGGGGGGCGTTTTGCCCCCCCCCCCCCCCCCGCACGGCGACGGTGGCTCCGAGTACCGGCACGGCGCGGGTTAACCCTCGCCCGTGCAGCGTCCGATCAGTACGTGACCGTGCAATGAGGGGGGGGGGACAACCCCCCCTAGCGTTTCGCCCCTAATTGGGCCAGAGCTTCGATTAAAAACGAGCGTGTTGCTTGTCACGAGAAGAAGCCATTGATACCCGATTTTAAGGTCCTAGGTCATTAGGTGACCTCTGAGGTCATGTAAATGACCCAAAATTCAACAAAATTGTAAATGTGTATAAATTGGATTTAATCGAGCTAGAATCGCGAATGAGCATATCATTATGCTAAATGGGTGCCAAATTTGAAATCAACGTCACAAAATGTCCTAGAAACTGCCAAATTCCAAAAAGGTCATGTCAGGTCATTTGAGGTCAGTGACCTCGGTTGACCTGTGGAGGCGCAAGACCCCAGTGGAACATATAATTATGTAAAATGGATCCCATATTTGAAATCACGTCACAAAATTCCCTAGAAACTGCCAGAAGCCAAAAAACTAATATCAGGTCATCGGAGGTCAGTGACCTCGGTTGACCTTTGAAAAGGTCAAGCGAGGTCACAATCTCAAGGTAAACCACAACTATCACCTGGAAACACCTCTGCATATGCTACTGAACAACAAACACTATGAAACTGCACAAGTTACAAAGATCAATACTACGGACGCCAGTTGCGCCTGCCATGACCTTGAGAAACAGATCAAAGGTCCCGGGTCATGTGACCTACAACTTAAAAATTTCAGAATATGTGTCAAATTGTTCACAAGTAGGGAACTGCAAGTTTCATCGTAATCGGTTGATATTTACGCGAGTTATTCCCGAAAAACCGAGGGGGTTGCATCCCCCCCCCCCCCGCCCCCCCGCCCCTCTGCACTGGCGAGGGTTAAGCCAGCAGCGCGATTAACCTGCAACTCCACTTTAGTCATAATGTGTTTGAAGAACGTGCAGAAATCAGTTCAGCGCTGGCTTCTGCGTATCCGTGCTGGGTGTGGGTTTACCCGGCCGACCAGACTTCTGAGCGGCGGCGGCGGCGGCCGACCAGACCTCTGAGCGGCGGCGGCGGCAGGCCGACCAGACCTCTGAGCGGCGGCAGCGGCAGGCTGACCAGACCTCTGAGCGGCGGCGGCGACAGGCCGACCAGACCTCTGAGCGGCGGCGGCGGCGGGCCGACCAGACTTCTGAGCGGCGGCGGCGGCGGGCCGACCAGACCTCTGAGCGGCGGCGGCGGCAGGCCGACCAGACTTCTGAGCGGCGGCGGCGGCGGGCTGTCCTGCACTAGCAGGGTCGGGTCACGCCAGTCCGCTGCCGGGAGAAGCTGGGTCCGGTCGGCGCACACCTGCTCAGCGCCAGAGGCCGCCGGCCGACCCTGAGCAGCGGCCGACCGGCCGGGGGGACCCGGACCATCCCGCCCCGAGCCGAGCCGCTCCCTCCCTCCCTCTGCGTGCCGCGCGTGGGAAGCCCGGCCGTGAGCTGGTCTGCAGCTCTGAGCTGGCTGACCCTCACTCGTCGGAGCTGCGTCACCCAGACCGCATAACACGCAGTCAGCTGCGCCCTCATCCAGCGGTCCGGAGTACCATGAATCAGAGCGGAGGGGCGTCAGGCGCCCTCATCCAGTGGTCCGGCTCTCCGGAGTACCATGAATCAGAGCGGAGGGGCGTCAGCTGCGCCCTCATCCAATGGTCCGGCTCTCCGGAGTACCATGAATCAGAGAGGAGGGGCGTCAGCTGCGCCCTCATCCAGTGGTCCGGCTGGCCGGAGTACCATGAATCAGAGCGGAGGGGCGTCAGGCGCCCTCATCCAGTGGTCCGGCTCTCCGGAGTACCATGAATCAGAGAGGAGGGGCGTCAGGCGCCCTCATCCAGTGGTCCGGCTGGCCGGAGTACCATGAATCAGAGAGGAGGGGCGTCAGGCGCCCTCATCCAGTGGTCCGGCTGGCCGGAGTACCATGAATCAGAGAGGAGGGGCGTCAGGCGCCCTCATCCAGTGGTCCGGCTGGCCGGAGTACCATGGATCAGAGAGGAGGGGCGTCAGGCGCCCTCATCCAGTGGTCCGGCTGGCCGGAGTACCATGAATCAGAGAGGAGGGGCGTCAGGCGCCCTCATCCAGTGGTCCGGCTGGCCGGAGTACCATGAATCAGAGAGGAGGGGCGTCAGCTGCGCCCTTATCCAGTGGTCCGGCTCTCCGGAGTACCATGAATCAGAGCGGAGGGGCGTCAGGCGCCCTCATCCAGTGGTCCGGCTCGCCGGAGTACCATGAATCAGAGCGGAGGGGCGTCAGGCGCCCTCATCCAGTGGTCCGGCTCTCCGGAGTACCATGAATCAGAGCGGAGGGGCGTCAGGCGCCCTCATCCAGTGGTCCGGCTCTCCGGAGTACCATGAATCAGAGAGGAGGGGCGTCAGCTGCGCCCTCATCCAGTGGTCCGGCTGGCCGGAGTACCATGAATCAGAGCGGAGGGGCGTCAGGCGCCCTCATCCAGTGGTCCGGCTCGCCGGAGTACCATGAATCAGAGAGGAGGGGCGTCAGCTGCGCCCTCATCCAGTGGTCCGGCTGGCCGGAGTACCATGAATCAGAGAGGAGGGGCGTCAGGCGCCCTCATCCAGTGGTCCGGCTGTCCGGAGTACCATGAATCAGAGCGGAGGGGCGTCAGGCGCCCTCATCCAGTGGTCCGGCTGGCCGGAGTACCATGAATCAGAGAGGAGGGGCGTCAGCTGCGCCCTCATCCAGTGGTCCGGCTGGCCGGAGTACCATGAATCAGAGAGGAGGGGCGTCAGGCGCCCTCATCCAGTGGTCCGGCTGGCCGGAGTACCATGAATCAGAGCGGAGGGGCGTCAGGCGCCCTCATCCAGTGGTCCGGCTCGCCGGAGTACCATGAATCAGAGCGGAGGGGCGTCAGGCGCCCTCATCCAGTGGTCCGGCTGGCCGGAGTACCATGCATCAGAGAGGAGGGGCGTCAGCGTCCGGTCGGCGGGGCGAGCCTTCTGAGACTGGTGCTGTGCGTGTGTCCCCCAGCGGCCGAGCTCCGTCCGCC